>JAWNZC010000337.1:2997500-3300000 GCA_035771165.1 Paragorgia papillata
ACTGTAGACTGTATACTGTATACTCTTTGATACTGTAGACTGTATACTGTATACTCTTTGATACTGTAGACTGTATACTGTATACTCTTTGATACTGTAGACTGTATACTGTATACTCTTTGATACTGTAGACTGTAGACTGTATACTCTTTGATACTGTAGACTGTATACTGTATACTCTTTGATACTGTAGACTGTATACTGTATACTCTTTGATACTGTAGACTGTATACTGTATACTCTTTGATACTGTAGACTGTAGACTGTATGTAGACTGTATACTCTTTGATACTGTAGACTGTATACTGTATACTCTTTGATACTGTAGACTGTATACTGTATACTCTTTGATACTGTAGACTGTATACTATTTGATACTGTAGACTGTATACTGTATACTCTTTGATACTGTAGACTGTATACTGTATACTCTTTGATACTGTATAATGTATACTATTTGATACTGTATACTGTATACTGTATACTCTTTGATACTGTAGACTGTATACTCTTTGATACTGTAGACTGTATACTCTTTGATACTGTAGACTGTATACTCTTTGATACTGTAGACTGTATACTGTATACTCTTTGATACTGTAGACTGTATACTCTTTGATACTGTAGACTGTATACTCTTTGATACTGTAGACTGTATACTGTATACTCTTTGATACTGTAGACTGTATACTCTTTGATACTGTAGACTGTATACTCTTTGATACTGTAGACTGTATACTCTTTGATGCTGTAGACTGTATACTATTTGATACTGTAGACTGTATACTGTATACTCTTTGATACTGTAGACTGTATACTCTTTGATACTGTAGACTGTATACTGTATACTATTTGATACTGTAGACTGTATACTGTATACTCTTTGATACTGTAGACTGTATACTGTATACTCTTTGATACTGTAGACTGTATACTGTATACTCTTTGATACTGTAGACTGTAAAGCGCCTCTGGACATTTATGGAAGACGCGCTATATAAGAACTGAATATTATTTATTATTATTATTATTAGATATCCTCTGACTATAGTATATATCATGCATATATACTAATGTGCTAATATTAGTAGTATAATATATTAATATTTTATTAATATATATATATATACTATATAATATTATTTTATATTGTTTATATATATAATATACTAATATATATATGATATACAATATCATATTATACATGTATATATATAATATATATGCATTTATAGTGCATGTGTTCGTTTCTAGTCTCTTAACCATTACTCATTAGTTATTTCTCATGTTACTTTCAGTATCATCATATCACTAATCTTCCTTAAAATGGCTTTTATAACGTATTATACCAATCAAATAGCATATATTTAATTATCCCATATATGATCAAATAGATCTTAAATTTGAGAGTGTAAGTTGAGCTGCTTCGTAGGAAGTGTTTTAGATAGAGCAAAGACGTGAAAAGGTGGTAAACTATCAAGAATAGTTTTGATAACGAAATATACTGACGTTTCGAGGGGATCGGTGGCCTTCTTTAGAGTAAAATGTGATGAAATTAAATAAAACAGGGCTTATCAAATGCGAATTCAACAATGAACTAACAAAATCAATGAAATCAAATGCTAGTTCAACAATGCCAAGAAAAGTATTAAAACTAACAACGTCAATAAAATTGTCCATGCATATATATCCTAGTTAGATAAGTTCAGTTTTTTGTGCTTTAGTTTTGGCTAACACCAAACGATTTTATTTACCTCTCTGAAGAAAGTCTCAAACAGGGATCGGGGTAATAAATGCAAATCTAGAAATAACTCCACCAGTAGTTAAAACTATAACTCTATCAGTAAGATTTAAATGGAGAAGAATTATTTCAACTCCATGCACTAGTAGATTGAATTATGCTATACTTGTGGAGTTGCATGAAACCACCCTCGAAGGAGGAGTTGAAATTAATAGATTATAATGTATTCTTACAGCGGAGTTAACTCATGCATTAATTGTAGTTGCTGCAACTACGTATAGACCGTTTTCACTCACGTGATCGGTGGCCCCATTGGGGTGGTGAAACAATACAAAATATTTGAATAAGAAAGAGCTAATTCCCATACCGTACACCAATATGGCCGCCATTTCATTGTTTTGGTACACCAATATGGCCGCCGTGACGTCAGATGAAAACGCTCTATAAGTAATACAAAATTCCTACAACGGATTTCAGGACCCGCTGCGGCAGTAATCGGCCTCAGCAGTTGTGGTGTTCCTAACCTTGTATTTATTTAGTCAAGGTAAATTAATTAGTTAAATAAAATAAAACGGCGTAAACAGAACAACTGCATGTCGTATCCGCTTTTGCCTGCAAGAGTTGATATATGACTCCTGAATAATAGTTAAAAAAAACTCCACGTTTGAAGGAGTTAAAATAATTTTGAATTTGGTGTTATTCTGTCACCGTTGATGTAACTCCATTCAGTTTGGAGTTGAATCTACTCCGTAGAAATGTGTATACTGTGCGTGCATGGAGAATGTGCATGCATGGTTACCTGAAAAATGGTTTGCCATCGGGAATCGAACAAGTGATGGTGGAGGTGAATAAAATATTGAACCAACCTGGGAGCCTGGTTATAGTTCCCTAGTTTTCATAAATCTTTTTGGGTCTTGACTATTTATAGTATTCACAGAAAGATTCACAAAATATTTTGAGGACAGTCCAATTTTTGATATTGAAAATACGCCTTATAATTGAGGCCAGGTTCAAACGTTGGACTTTACATGAACCGAACTCAATGCAAATAAGCCGTAGCATATTGTTTAGGCTAATTTGCATCGAGTTTGGTTTATGTAAAGTTCGACGTTTGAACTTGGCCTGACTGTAAGTTTACTTTCATACAAAAATTAATTCGATAGATTTTCTTATATTCCTACTTGCCTGCGTGGTGAGGAATTTGTAAATAACTGAAATTGTTCTAATTGTTCTTATATTTTCGTTGTGATGGAATGACTGCCCATTTCATTGAGTTTAATTGAATACAAACTGAAAAAATATGTTTAAGCCAATTCGTTTAACCTTTTATGGAAATCAATGCCAGAGAAATGAAGTTTGACAGCCAAAGTTACGAGAGTGGTGAAAGTATATGATTTATACAAAAGTGCTTTGACAACTGACTTGAAAGTTGCTTTGACATCACAAGAATGTTAAGGCAGCATTTTTCTTCAACTTTCAACACAACTGCAAATTGAATAGTATTGTTGCACGTATTACCACCCACCTTAAACATTGTCACGCAACAATGATTTTGCAGTGTAAATTGAAAAAAATTGTTAAAAAAAGTAGACTTGCTGCAACATTCTGTTTACAACAAAATCATTGTTGCGTGACAATGTTTAAGGTGGGTGGTAATACTTGCAACAACGCTTTTCAACTTGCAACGCAACAATGTTGCAGCATATCAGTTATTTCACTAATTTGTAATACTATAATATAGTGAGCGAGCTAATTTAAGAAATCAGTTTCAGACATTGAATCTTGTTTTCCAGAAAACGTTGAATGTAACTGCGTCGATAAAAGCCCTAAAACGAATATACCCAAAGTTTAACTTAAACTTAGATCACTCAATTTTACAAAGGCAACTTTTCCCTACTTATTCAATCATTATGGCTTATCAAATCTATATATAAAATTTTATATATCTATATATAAATCTATATATAAAATTTTACTGTCGGGATAGACAAATTGCCTTATAAACATCTACACATGTGATAAAATTACATTCTGCATGTGATGAAAGTTATATAAACTTAAATGCGTATAATCGCATTAAACATGTCATTTCATTTTATATACATGTAGACAGGGATAAATGTTTATACAATTTATACTTTGGGAATTTTGCCCATTTTTTCTTAACCCTAAAACAAAATTCCCATAATTATAGGGAAACCTTTTTCCATGACTCCCAAAACGTTTCTCAACCAAGTAAGAATGACAGATTTTTACGCCATCTTAATCACCGCATAGTTTTGTCGAGGTGTTCACGGACTTGTCTAGTTCACGGCACACATTCTATGTTAATTAAGTAACGTTAAGAATGGTGTATATATACGTGTACATGTGGCACTTGCATGTGAGTGCGTGCTTTACTGTAATCTAACAGACGTTTACATGTAGACGTTTGGTGAACGTTTCAGTAAAGCTGTGGTAAAGCTCACAGAAAATCAGAAAGTTGCATGTTCGGATCCTTGTTTGGCCAGTTTGGAGTTCAGAAACATTTTCTGAGTATCAGTTGAGCTTGGCAAACGCCTATATACGTTTCCAAACGTATTACAATACACAAAGCTCGCGCATGTAGCCATGTACCACATCTACATGTACACGTAACGTCATTTTAACTACATTTCAAATTCAAAACATTTTTGCCCGAAAAAATAAGAGTCGACTGTCGATTATTAGATCGTATTCAACATACGATCATGAATATTAAACAGCAATATTACCCGAATTTACCCGAAATGTCTTTCAAAAAGTGCCCGAAATTTTCATTTTTAAAACGTTTGGGGGCAATTGCCCCCCGCCCCCCGCCTGGTACGCCTATGGGTCTAAGAAAGCATGCCAATAACTATAATTTGCAATTATAACATTAGCTCTCCATCCCACCTTCAGTAACCGGGGTTAGAGAACACCGCTGCCAAACGTTTAGCGCATGCGCGACATCCGAGCTCGTACCTCGAAAAAGAGCGGGAAAACACTGAAATATTTGGACTGTTCCGAGAGTCCGACACAAAAGTTAAAATTATAAGCATACTACGAAAAAGATAAGGTAGGTAATTTGTGCATGGCTTCTTTGTCAATATTGTAACATATTCTTAAATGACCCCTTCGTAATTTTCATGACCCTTTTTTTAAAACACAAATGAATAGTCGAGTCTTATTTATAGTCTTTACTGTCCCTTGCAATGTTTACTCTAGCAAATTCACGCATGCGCAAACGTTTGGCAGCCATGTTGGGTTAGAGCGTCTAACCAAACACATAAAGGGTTGCATGTTTGAACTTTGGAATGTATGGAGTTCAGAATCATTTTCTGAGCATTTGATTGCACACCAAGCTTGTAAACGTCCATATGCACTTCGTGTATACGCACCACTCAAACACCACTTTAATAATAGCGATACTAATTTGGATATTCGTTTATGTGCATCTTAGTAAGTCTTTTTGGCCTCGTTTGTGTCTGCAATTAAAAATAATCTTTGCTTCATAACGAGGCCAGAATAGCCTGTGTCACACAGCCCTAACTCGGTAAGTTATAATACCTTACGGAGTTAGGGCTGTGCGCCGGAACAAAGGCTGGGCCAGAAAGGCTCATCTTGATGCCCATAAAAGTCAAGGCTTTTATGAAAGTGGTCTATAATATTATTACTTTAACTACACATTTATTAATATGCAAATCACTGCTTAGGAGCACACAATGTGACCATAAATTTGAAACCTTGGCTCTCCATTCGAGCCTCAATAGCCCAATAGTTCGAACGTCTAATTGATCATTAGAATGTTGCAGGTTCGATTCTTGTTTGGAGCAAACGTCTACCAAACGCGTTACACTAATCTCGCACAAATGTGCTATACATTGCTAGCTGTACATGCATACATGCACGTACCACTCTTTAATATTAGTTTAAAAAGACACCTGCTTATAGGTGTTCACTCGGGCTGCTGCAACCTTGGTATGGCTTATGCACGAAGCACAATGTGATTATGCAATGTATATAGTTATGTAGCAGCGCACTGAGACTCTGAAAGCTATTTTAATGGTACGGTTAAACGTACTTTTAATTCTCGATTTGCGAGTATTAAAATTTGACAATTATGTCGAAGACTCGAAGTCTAGGGCTAGGCTCCATATATGGAAAGTATTGCGCAATTTTGTGACACCCCGGAGCCGAAACCTAGCCTCCTCTGCAGGCAACTGGTGTGTCTTCCTAGAAGTGGGCAACTGATGTATCTTCTTAGTTTATTATGTGGGCACTTGCACTTTTCTCCAGTCAAAAAGAGCTGTACGAGCCTAGTACGAGATTGCAACGCTGATGCAAATTAGATGTACTCGGCCTAAGTTGCATCAGCGTTGCAGTCTCGTACTTTGCTCGTATACAGCTCTGAAAGCTCTTTGACTGGAGAAAAGTGCAAGTGCCCACATAATAAACTAAGAAGATACATCAGTTACCCACTTCTAAGAAGACACACCACTTGCCTGTGGAGAAGGCTAGCCGAAACCTAGACTCGGGCTACCACAGGCAGCCCGAGTAATTAGTCAATAATTCATTATATTTTACTTGCTGAATTCAAAATCCCCCAGGCTTTTACACATTAAACAAGATTGATAACCGCGGAAATCAAAGAGAACAAACCTAAAATTTTGCAAGCGTGCTTATAAATCTCTACCTGACTATTTCTATACCGGAAAGTTCGCACATACACGGGGAGCACGGCAACCTCGTACCCAGGGTCTTACCTCCGGAGCACGGGTGGCGTGTGCATGCTGTTAGCGCGCTGCCTCTCACCAAAATTTAAGTTCGGTACCGCTTGGGAATGACCCTGTTGTCGAGCTTGGACCTCATGCGAGTATTGAGTGGTAGTTGATCTCTCCTGTGCTTCGAGGGTTTTTCGCCCGGTTCTCCTCCCTCCGTAAAATCAAGACCTACATCTTAGCTGTGGTCTGAACGGGGGATGCCTGGAGCGCCTTTGATACGCCTCGACGCGGCCACGTTGATCTGCGTCCTTCGCAATTCAGCCGCTGGCTGCAAGTAAGGATGATTAACCCCCAGTTCTTTATTTTTCTCCTTTATTCTTTAGATGCGTCGTGCATGAACCATTTGAATGAGGAGTGTAGTAGCCTCAGTAAAGATTTGTTTCTAGGTTGGCGAGAGAGAGGAACGTTTGCGAATTACAAATTCAGGGATAAAAGACAGGCTTTTCGTTTGTCACCAGTGTAATTTTCCTTCACAAATGATTGATTGAAATAAAATTAAACAAAATACCATAAACGTTTTGACGGTGATTTCATCTTGTTCTAATTGATCAATTTCTCTGTCAAATCATTGACACCTTGAAGAGAGAGAGATCTTTCCCCGTCAGGTATTAAATTACCGCTTAATTAATAGTTTTGCGCGAGACAAAAATTATATTTGCGTGCAAAGGAAAGTAATAATTTTCTTAAAACGTAAGTCTAGCGTTTCTTACGGACTATTTAGTTTAAGTTTTGACGTGTATGATATTCACCATAATTTTAATCATGTGAACTTGAATTTGTCCACGAAGTTTTTCAAGTTTGCGTCATGGTGACACTGTCCCTTTAATTGGGCACCGAAAGTTATTTATCAACTTACATTATAATGTTAACTTTTGCACACCCAATGTCAACTTTTCCACACTTAATGTTAACTTTTGCACACTTAATGTCAACATTTCCACACTTAATGTCAACTTTTGCACACTTAATGTCAACTTTTGCACATGCACCCAATACCTTTTGTACACCCAATGTCGACTTTTCCACACTTAATGTTAACTTTTGCACACTTAATGTCAACATTTCCACACTTAATGTCAACTTTTGCACACTTAATGTCAACTTTTGCACATGCACCCAATACCTTTTGTACACCCAATGTCGACTTTTCCACACTTAATGTTAACTTTTGCACACTTAATGTCAACTTTTGCACACTTAATGTCAACTTTTGCACATGCACCCAATACCTTTTGTACACCCAATGTCGACTTTAGCAAACCCAATGTCAACTTTTGCACGACTTCAGACTAGTTCTGCACAGCCAATGTTTTAGAAACTGCAGCGCATGGGGTTTAAACACTTAGCCGCTGACCACTGACCCGTCCAACTTGGCAAGTATAGCGGGAAATACGATTAAAGATCGCATTTCCAGGATATGCTTCAATTAATAGCCAGAAATTAAACTGGTCTCAGCATTTACTTCCCATTGAACTAAAGTGAAGCTCTTAGAAAAGTTAGCTTATAGAAAACTATTTGATTACCCATATTCTAAACAATCAAACCACCTTATAACACACATACAACGACAAAGAAAGAAGAAAATAACCAAACAATAGGTTTTTCATCCAATTTACAATCCTGTTTACTAAGCTCTTTACGAATTGAACTCAGAGAAGCGACATCACGAACATTGGCTATCTTTACATTCAATGCACAAATCTAAAATATACAGTTTCAGTGAAATGAAAACCTTTATTTACAATATCAGGCGTTCGTAAAAGGTTAAGATAAAGCCACTGTTAAGATCAGTCAATGTTCCAACACCAATCTACATTTATCTTTTCAAGTCATCTGGGTCAAGATCAACCACCAATAGCGAGGCGAAGCAGGGGGTCGTGATATATATGGCAGAGAAATCATTGCATCTCTTTAAGCTTGCCTATGATTTCTCCGTTCATTCAAGCATCCACCGACGAGGCACGTTCCGGGAATTTTACTACATGTCATCGTGAATACTTGGGCGATGGGTCGCGTTGACGTTGCATTTCATCTAGTTTCAACGATCTCATCAAGTTTTCCATTTCGTTTTCCAACTTAAGGGCATGCGGGGCAATCTAAAACTTAAATCCTTCCTCGGGCACGTTATCTTGCGCGCTGAATTGTAGACCTCCATCCACTTCTTGTGGTGCTAATTCTTGTTCATCATTATCACCCTGAAACAAATCCAAAAACACATTCATCAAAACGACAAATCATCACACGTCAAGTAAGGCCTTGTTTACATGAAGCGGATTGACAGTCCAATCGGATCGAAAAACGCGAGTGAAGTCAATCCGGGCACGTGTTTACATGGAAAATCCGATCTGCTTGGAACATTGTTTTCGGTTTTGGAACACTATATTATGTGCTTCCCTCAATGTCTGCCATTTATTGGTTGCTCCTTCGTTTTAAATTTAAATAGCACGACACGCACCAACTTCACTCATGCGTACCAAGCCATTTTCAAGTCAAACCGTGTTTAGATGAATCAGATTGGAGACATTCAAGTCGATCCTTGCTTGAATCTCAAGTCAATCCACTCCACTGCATGGATTGACTTCACCATTCGTTTCGATCAGATCGAAAACTTTCAATCTTTTTCATGTAAACAGAACAAGGAGAAACAACATGGGAGAATTGACTTGAACACTAAGACAAATTAACTTGAACACTAAGACAAATCATAGTCAATCGAGAAATGTTATATAGAACCTTGACAGACTTCAAAGCGCTTAATAAACTGACATTTTATGTTTGAGTGATCCTCACCAAGCACAAATGGTTCGTTTTTGCTTATATCATTATTGTTCGGTTTCAGCTTACTTTTCAACGTATGTGATATGAAGTGTCACGAAAACAGCTCCCGTAGCATTTGCGTGCTAAAGTTGATCTTTATTTCTTTTTTTTGAGTTGACTGGATGTCAAACTATTGGGAAATGATGGGGTTCAAATTTTCGACCTTTCGGAGGCCCTCGAGGGGTAGGAAAATTTCATTTTTTGCTAGTTTGACATCTATTCAACTCAAAAAAGAAACAAAAAGAAACTTTAGCATTGCAAAACCTATAAGAGCTGTTTTCATGACACTTCATGCCACACTATTTGGCCTTGGATCAAGGTCAGGAAAGGTCTGATCGAGTCACTCCTATTAGCCATGTCTCCGACCCCTCAATCCCCCCATCATTTGCCGATAGTTTGACATCTAGTCAACTCAAAAAAGAAAACAGATCAAATTTAGCACGCAAATCCTACGGGATTACACTTTGTACCGCACTAACGTGCGATTCCGAAGTTTGTTGCCACGTTTCAAATGATGTTTCCAAATTTGGAAAGTTGGTTTCGAAGTTCGATTCAAAGTCCACCTCTACGGAAAACTTCTGGTCAACCAGACTGGTACAATTTCTTTAGGAAAATATGTGGTTAATCATTCTGCAATTCCAAATTACCAACTGCAAAGTCGAAAAAATGGCGCAAACTGAAAAGTGAGCTGAAATCGACAATATTCAAACAATTGAGGGATTTTATCGTATGTTTTTGCTGTACAAGCTCTCGTAAGTTAAACTCAGAGAAAACTCTGAGCTCCAGACGGGACTCGAACCCACAACCTTCCGAATGCCAGCCGGACGCTCTCACCATCTCAGTTCCAGTGGTTCAATGGTGAGAGCGTCCGGCTGGCATTCGGAAGGTTGCGGGTTCGAATCCCGTCTGGAACTCAGAGTTTTCTCTGAGTTTAACTTACGAGAGCTTGTATAGCAGTACCTTGCGAGCAGAGCCTTCTTTTCCTTATTTCTTCGCTGAGAGAGAGGAAGAAAAGTAGGCTCTGCTATATTCGTGTTTGGCTTCGTCCAAGATTTAGGACGAAGTAACCCGTTTAACCGGTTCTCGTTTTGTTTTCGCTCTGATTGGGACTGGGTTCGAGATTGTAACCAAGCAACTGACATGCATGCGCAATGGAAACCAGTCACGAATACAGCAGAGCCTACTTTTCAAGAAGGCTCTGCTCGCAGGGTAGTACAGCAGAAACATACGAAAAAACTGTACCAACTCAAGCTGAAAACACTAATAACGTACAATTGAGGGATTATATATCCTAAACGCTGTCATTGGATGATTGCTCATTACACTAAAATACATTGTACTCATTAGGCACAAGTTTGTATAAAAGCGTTAACACTAAAAGAGAACAGATTTTCGCCAGTCCAACTAATAAATTAATAGTAGACAAAGGACAATATACGTACCTCATTCGAAAAGTATCGATCAATGATCTTGTACGCCAACTTATATATTTCTTCATTTTCGTGCTGCTGTAGGTTCTCTATCCTATCCAAACCTATAAAAGATCAGAGGTGAGCAAGGTAAGCAGGTAGGTAGGTGTGGCTATGTAGGTGCATGGGTAGGTAGGTTGGTGGGTTAGATAGATGTGTATCTATATAAATATGTAGGTGCATGGGTAGGTAGGTTGGTGGGTTAGATAGATGTGTATCTATAAATAAGTAGGTGGATGGGTAGGTAGGTTGGTGGGTTAGATAGATGTGTATCTATATAAATATGTAGGTGCATGGGTATGTATGTGCATGGGTAGGTAGGTTGGTGGGTTAGATAGATGTGTATCTATATAAATATGTAGGTGGATGGGTAGGTAGGTTGGTGGGTTAGATAGATGTGTATCTATATAAATATGTAGGTGCATGGGTAGGTAGGTTGGTGGGTTAGATAGATGTGTATCTATATAAATATGTAGGTGGATGGGTAGGTAGGTTGGTGGGTTAGATAGATGTGTATCTATATAAATATGTAGGTGGATGGTGTGTTTCAGTAGGCAGGTAAGGTAGGTATGTAAGTACAATCCTGGATAAAAGTCCTTGGGACACCAAGTGCAAAATGTTAAAAACAACAAAGCGTCAGTGGCGTCGCCAGGGAGGGGACTGGTTTCTCGCTAAAGTCCAGGGCTCAAAATAACGGCCGGTCACCGGTCAATGACCGGCCAAATTTTTAATGTGACCGGTCAAATTTGTTTACGCCGGACATTTTGACCGGTCATATTACTTGCAATTAATTGTATATTTGTATTACTTTCCATTTGAAGGAACTTAAAATGATTGTTGTTGTGCTGTTGTAGACCCGTTTCATAATGTCTGATTATATTATGCATGCATTTCCTTTTTATGACAAACGTTCATATCAGTACTATAGCTATATAGCGTAGAATATACTTTACATGTTTTTTGTTGGGTTGTGGGTTTGTTGTTTGTTTTTTGTTTTTTTTGGGGGGTGGCGTCGTGAAATTTGACCGGTCAAAAATCGCTTTTGACCGGTCACAGTTGGAACTGACCAGTCACCATGACCGGCGTAACATGAAACGTTATTTTGAGCCCTGAAAGTCGATTTTCTAATTTGTTAAAAAACCGAGGAGAAAGTATTGGGGTGGGGTAGGAGGAAGTTAAGAAACTTGTGAAAGGATTTTCCTAAGATTGAAAAGTGTGTGATCCCGAACACATTAATAAAATTTTAAAAAGTCTGCTATTTGCCAGCTAAAACCGTCGCTACAGTGATTTCCATATCGTTTCTCACAATACCAGGCATTTCTCTCTTTGGAACTACTTTATGAGGTCATCAAAAGTGTGACGTCATTACCTAGTCCCCCCACTTTTACAGGGCTGGCGACGTCCCAGCCTGGTACACTGGCCCAATTTCAAAAGAAATATGGGCCAGGTAACCACTAATTTCATTCTCGCGTCATCAGGGCTGAATCCACTTATGACGACTGCAGTTTTACTCATAGCCACTAAAAACGCGCGAAATTTTAACCAATAGGAAAGCAGAAGTCTTTAGTGGTTACCTGGCCCATATTCTTTGATTGGGCCAGGGAGGTAGGTAGGTAGGTAGGTAGGTAGGTAGGTAGGTAGGTAGGTAGGTAGGTAGGTAGGTAGGTAGGTAGGTAGGTAGGTAATAGTAGGTACGAGAGGTTAGGTTTGACCAAACCTTTACAAAAGCATTTAACGCTCTTTTAATTTAAAACTTCCAATACACAGTAGAAAAACTCAAGAAGAATATCTTTTACCTCCAACCTCCTCAATCATTCTTGCTATCGTATCACTATCATCACCGGCCATCTTAATAGTAAAACAATGATCAATACTACTATCATTATATGTGTAAAATCTTTTGCAATAAACTGATTGTTGCAGGATTGTCTATAAGTTTAAAAAAACGCTGTATGCAGACTTGTACAACTTGCGTCTAGTTTGGTTTACACTAATAACAATAAAGTACTGCGCAAGCATTGTGTTTTGAGTTATCAGGTGTGTTAAAGGTGGTGGAAAAAATTTAGCCAAAAGAAAGGATTAGTATACATGTTTGATAAAATTGATCGTCTAGGTTAGAGTAGTCTTGAGAAAGACTGTTGTTGATTGTTAGTGACTGACGTTTCGACGGCCTCAGTGGCAGTCATCTTCAGAGTCAAGTGAAAGTCGGTCATCCTCAGAGTCACTTTCACTTGACTCTGAAGGTGACTGCCGCTGAGGCCGTCGAAACGTCCGTCACCAACACCCGTCTTTCTCAAGACTACTCTAACCTAGACGATCAATTTTCACAAACATTATTTTAATTAATACTCAGCACATGCACAACATCAGTTGATATTTTTATACAAATCCAACACGGTCTTTATTTATTTATTTATTTATTTATTTATTTATTTATTTATTTACCAATTAACTCTACATTCAATATTGAATATTTTTTACCTTCAGTATATTTTGAAGGCCATCAAGCACCACCTGAACTACCTACAGAAATAGAAATAAGAATGAAGGTTAGTTTGAGGTGAGGTGCTGATAGTAATGAAGAGAACGCTAGACAGTTTTCTGACATTTACATGCGAGCTTAAAACAGTAAAACAGCAATATAGTAGCGTGGAACAACGACAATTCTTTAATACATTGATAATCGCAACGAGTCCCGGTTTGGTTTGATAAAAAACATCTAGAAAATGTGTTTTAGCCAATAGCCTGACTGTAGATTATGCATGAAATGCTGTACAAGTAATAAATGTTTATGATTGCAATGTTATACGAATATTTTCATGAACATTTTTCAACGACGTCAAATCGTCAAAATTGACGAAACGTCAAATCGAAAACGATTTTGCTGTGTATTCATCGAACTTGAACCATGTGCAAAACTCAAACATGGCGTGAAGTCCATGAGAATAAAAATACGAGAATGAAATGCTTACTTTTCTAGTACGAGAACAGATACGTAAAACCATTAACATTTCCAAACCATAATAATACCTTTTTTTACTCTATATAGTTTATAACCGTTAACACGTTGAAGCCTGACGACGAGTCTTTAAGGTTTATTCTGGCTAACGCCAGACGATTTTATTCAGCACAGGGAGAGGTCCAGGCCTCAATGTGTTAAAACCTATCTCTTTAACACTTTGAAGCTTGACGACGGAGTCTTTAAGGCTTATTCTGGCTAATGTCAGACGATTTTATTCAGCACAGGGAGAGGTCCAGGCCTCAAAGTGTTAATAACAGACGTTTGGTAAAGCGACTTCATTTATTGAGGGTATAACATATGACAGTATTTAGATACTGATAACCCAATGACCCTCACCCCTTGATGAAATTAGTTAGTAGATTTAACTGGGGAAACTATGGCGTTGATTTTACGGAGGGAGGAGAAGCTTGTGCCAGACGAATGTCTACCAAACGTCTGTTCGTTATATTACATGTATACGTACAACTTAATCATATCACTTAGGGGTATTCATATGATCCCGGTAAGCGGGGGCTGGCGCTTAGCGAGATTTCGCCTCACACTTATTTTCTCTATTAAAATTTCGCTGTGTTCATATGAGAAACCGGGCTGGCCCGCTTACCGTGATCTCGCCAGCGTGTGCCGAGATCTTGGTAAGCGTGATGAAATTTTCCCATATGAACACATCGTCCCGCTTACCGGGATGAAGTCATTAAGGACAAAAAGTTAGTTCTTTTTTATGCGATTTAAGGATAGTTGAAGATTTTATTGTTTATTGGGATATAAATCACAATTGTATATGTAT
The DNA here is from genome assembly GCA_035771165.1 of Paragorgia papillata. NCBI lineage: Eukaryota > Metazoa > Cnidaria > Anthozoa > Scleralcyonacea > Coralliidae > Paragorgia > Paragorgia papillata. The sequence continues at coordinate 3,012,115 of JAWNZC010000337.1, forward strand.
AATAAAAGGGATTGGATTTTGAAGCAAACAAACCTGTGCAATACGACAAAATTGTGATCTTTGATGGCAGATGTCTGGTCACGGATCGTCAGACAAGCTATTTTTATTCATGATTTCTCCTCGGTAGGCGGGATGAAAACTATATACCATATGAACAAGACAGACTTCGTCTCGCTTACCGGGTCAGCCCGCCCACCGGGATCATCCTTAACCGTTTAATGCAGGCTTTCTGGCAGATGTTGGTAAAAAAGTAGGACAAAAGTAGGACTAAAATGTTCGAAAAAGTAGGAAAACGTACAAAAAAGTAGGACAAAAGTAGGATTTTTTTGTGATTAATTTCGAATGACAATATCACAAAAATACAATTTAACCCCATTTTTACTAAAATGAAATATACAAAAGTGGCCTCCTCTTCCCCTACAGCCAACCGAGTTTTACTTCTGAGTTTTACTTCCTCTTGGCAGTATCAAGTCAAAACATAATGATTCCGCGAAACAGTTTTAAAAAACCCCTAGGATTTTAAGTGAAAAAGTAGGAAAACCGAGCAATTTTGCATAAAAAGTAGGAAAAAGTAGGATCGCCAGAAAGCCTGTTTAATGTTTGAGAAAATATAATATGGTACCTGCGGATCTTTGACATCCAGTAACTTACAGAACGATGGAATAGCATTGCTTCGAATAAGTACTGACACCTAGTGGATGAATAATTTGTGTTAATTGTAGTAAAAAGTAAAAACAGATATATCAAAGAAAAAAAATAAACAAGCTTATAAGAGTTTACCTGCTCAGGACTACCACTGACTGTCAGATTACTAACTGCCCAAGCAGCTTCTTTTTGTGTTTGAAATTCACCCTTAAATTGGAAGTAAATACATTATTTTACTATTGATTACTTATAGCATGCAACCGACGACAATACGGTCGTCGCTAATGCTTGAAATTCACCCTTAAATTGGAAGAAAATATATTATTTTACTATTGATTACTTATAGCATGAAAGGATAACTTATTGCTAAAAAAGGATAACTTATTGCCAAAAAAGATAACTTAGGCTACGTTTACACGGTACCGTACTAATTCAAGACCGGTCTCGAATTCGTCCTATTTCGCCGTGTGAACAGGCGGAACCGTACTAATTCAAGACCGGTCTCGAATTCGTCCTATTTCGCCGTGTAAACAGGCGGAACCGTACTAATTCAAGACCGGTCGCGAATTCGTCCTATTTCGCCGTGTAAACAGGCGGAACCGTACTAATTCAAGACCGGTCTCGAATTCGTCCTACTTCGCCGTGTGAACAGGCGGTACCGTACTAATTCGAGACCGGTCGCGAATTCGTCCTATTTCGCGGTGTAAACAGGCGGAACCGTACTAATTCAAGACCGGTCGCGAATTCGTCCTACTTCGCCGTGTAAACAGGCGGAACCGTACTAATTCAAGACCGGTCGCGAATTCGTCCTACTTCGCCGTGTAAACAGGCGGAACCGTACTAATTCAAGACCGGTCGCGAATTCGTCGAATTTCGCCGTGTAAACAGGCGGAACCGTACTAATTCAAGACCGGTCGCGAATTCGTCCTACTTCGCCGTGTAAACAGGCGGAACCGTACTAATTCAAGACCGGTCGCGAATTCGTCCTACTTCGCCGTGTAAACAGGCGGAACCGTACTAATTCAAGACCGGTCGCGAATTCGTCCTACTTCGCCGTGTAAACAGGCGGAACCGTACTAATTCAAGACCGGTCGCGAATTCGTCGAATTTCGCCGTGTAAACAGGCGGAACCGTACTAATTCAAGACCGGTCGCGAATTCGTCCTACTTCGCCGTGTAAACAGGCGGAACCGTACTAATTCAAGACCGGTCGCGAATTCGTCGAATTTCGCCGTGTAAACAGGCGGAACCGTACTAATTCAAGACCGGTCGCGAATTCGTCCTACTTCGCCGTGTAAACAGGCGGAACCGTACTAATTCAAGACCGGTCGCGAATTCGTCGAATTTCGCCGTGTAAACAGGCGGAACCGTACTAATTCAAGACCGGTCGCGAATTCGTCCCGGTACTGTGTAAACGCAGCCTGAAAAAGACCCTCCCAGTCCTTTTGCGACTTTCCCCAAATATGTCATCAAAACCCATTGTCTCAATATTATTTTCTGGGTCACCCAACCCCAACAAAAACCCTAGTCAGGAATCTGTTTTACTACCTAGATTTTTGGAAAAACATATTTGACATTACATTTGGGGAAAGCCGCGAATTTGGTATTACTTTCTTAACTATCAATCCTAACCTAACCTATCCTGTCCTGTTAACTTTTATGGTGGAAGGCATTCGCTCTGACGACCCAGCCCTCGAAGCCCAATACGTCATTTTGACTTCCGTAAGTCAATGGGACCCGTCATAATAACCTGAGTATCGGGCTTGCTGAGGTAAGGAAGTGGGTGGAATGGGTGTGGAGGGCTTAGTGAGAAAGACATCTCTTTTCCCCCTACCCTACTCATACGCCTCTCCCAAAAAATAAATCCACAGAGAGTGTTATACTAAGTCCAGATTAGCATGAAAATCATAAATTTTGGCGTAAAGATGGACAGAAACGTCAAGACACTAATGAAAGCCTTTTAAAAAACGGGACAGAGATTTCGAGACACTAAACATAAACTAATGTACTTACAGTTTCCAAAGCGTCCACAATATGAGGGATAAGATTGGCATCAATAACCTCCTACAAAGATCAACACTTGTTGAGAAACCGTGGGCTTTCCTGCGCTAATAATATGTAACATAATATACAATAGTAAGTATTATACGCGTACTTCATACATATACAGTACCTGAACTTGATCTTGGTTCCCAGCAGTTATATTTGAAAGAAACCATACTGCTTCCTAAATAAAACACATTAAAATATTAGCTCTAGTGTTGGTACTAAGTGGACGTAGCGAAGTCTGAATGGCAATGTAGTATTTAGTTAATTAAATACTACGTCGCCATTTAGTGGGTGTTTATATGGAGGGGGCCAGCCCTCCTAGGCTCTCTCCTCCGCAGAGGTTAAATTTCGGAGATTGCCGGTTTCAGGAGGTTAAATTTCGGAGATTGCAGGTTTCAGGGGTCGTCGGAGATGCTCGGAGGCGTCAGCTGGACATAAGTAGTGCGGGCGAAACTAGTCCAACGGAAAATTACATTTAGCCTCTGCCAGATTTCTGTCGGTTTCTTGCACAAGAGTCGGTTTCTTGCATGACTTGATAACTAAGCCATCCACGTCTATATTAGTAACATATTTGCAGGCTTTCTGGCAGGTGTTGGTAAAAAAGTAGGACAAAAGTAGGACTAAAATTTTCGAAAAAGTAGGAAGAAAGTAGGAAAACGTACAAAAAAGTAGGACAAAAGTAGGAATTTTTTGTGATTCATTTCGAATGACAATACCACAAAAATACAATTTAACCTCATTTTTACTAAAATGAAATATACAAAAGTAGCCTCCTCTTCCCCTACAGCCAACCTTGTTTTACTTCTGAGTTCTCAGTATCAAGTCAAAACATAATGATTCCACGAAACAGTTTTCAAAAAAAAAACTAGGATTTTAAGTGAAAAAGTAGGAAAAAGTAGGAAAACCGAGCAATTTTGCATAAAAAGTAGGAAAAGTAGGGGAGTGCAGAAAAAGTAGGAAAAAGTAGGATCGCCAGAAAGCCTGTATTTGTTGGTAAGTGATTATGACATGTTTATAATGTCTTTCTTGTAAAAAAGACAAAATATACTCAGTTTTGCCGTTTAATATATCAGACGAAGACTGACGAACCAGAGGGTAACATACTTACATCGGCCGACGTGTAGCTCACATTGAAACAACAAACTTTCCTAGTTTGTCCACACATTCAATTAACTGTGGTCGTGTAACCTTCTGCTATATTCGACATGTTTTCTACAACCCGCAGTTCCAAAAGTTATTGACACCCCCCTGATGCCGCCATATTGACACAGAAATCTGGCAGAGGTTCTTTTTTCGCTTTCTCTTTCGCTATCCGCCCGCAGTCCTTATGTCCAGCTGACGATTTCGACACATCTCCGACGATCCCCGACATAGCCGATCTCCGAAAGAACCTCTGCGGAGGAGAGAGCCTCCCAGGAAGGCTGGCCCTCTTTGCCAAGATCCCGCCTCAGCGTAATTCCGTATAATAATTTTTTTGCGTTTACATGACAAGAGGCCCAGCCCTCCTGAGCGAGATCTCGTAATTGACAACCCGGGATCTCGCCTAGGAGGACTGGAAATCAGTGTCTCATGTAAACGCACTCAAGAGGGCTGGCCCCCTTAGGAGGGCTAGCAAATCGAAGCTCATTATACACGGTAAAGTTTGCCTTTACTAATAGTTTTTGGTCAACTTTTTATTTTACAAGTTGTGTTTGTTCATGTGTTTGTTATAAATTCAAATCGTGTTTGCGAAAACATGATTTCGGGCTTCGTGGGAAAGTTGCACAAGTCAGTAAACAAGCCAACGCGAGGTAAATTCCAGCCCTCTTACTAGGACTAGCCCTACCAAAAAAACTCATGTAAACGCGAGGTGAAATCTAGCCCTCCTTGAAGGGCCAGCCATCCTAGGCCCTCCTCCCCTTAGTAAATCTAGTATTTCAGCAATCTTGCATATTCGTACCTTCTTAATTTTCTCTTTGTTGTGAGTGAGTAATCCAGAGAAATGCTGCAGCGCTCCGCATGATAAAACGGCCTACAACACAAATACGTTCAAATAAAAAATAATAAAGTAGAAAATGCATGAGTTTTGGCAAAAAAATAGAATAAACAGAGATTATATATGTCAAAAAAGTGACATAGCCAATCAAATGCTTGGGGGTAAACCAACTGATAATTAATGAGATGCGAAAATGTTAAATAGTTTTCTATTCTGACAATCGATCAATAAGCAGACCGAGGAGAGGGGTGGGGACTGATGAAACTTAGTATTCAAGGGACAACTATCAGTCGGAATAAAAGCAGCTACCCCATTACAATCCATGTCTAAGACCCCGTTTACACTAGAGCAAAAGTTTTCGGATTCGTGACGAATCCGGAACGTTTTAGTACCGGATTCGTTTTGCCGTTTACACACAAAAGAATAAATCCGGAATAAAAACTTTCCGGTTTGATCACGTATCCGGAGATTTCGAATCCGGAAAAAAATGTAGAAACTTCGTATCCGAATACTTTTGAATCCGAGACAATACGTAGTGTGAACGGTTATTCCGATGAATTCGGATGCTCTTCCGCTCGTAGTCACGTGAGGTTGCGGTGGAACCAACATGGTCAACATATTAACTGAATTAAAGGAATTCCGAGTTTAGTGTAAAGGGCCGAATCTGCGAATACTGTTGTAGTGTAAACGCCTAACGAATCCGAATACTCGGTACGAAGTGAATCCGGAAACACTTACGAATCCGGAAACTTTTGCTCCCCGTTTACACTAGAGCAAAACTGCAAAAGTATCCGGATTCACATTGTTTTTCATCCTCATGGGAATAAAAAACAATGTGAATCTGGATACTTTTGCTCTAGTGCATGTAAACGGGGACCTAGTGAAACAGTATAGTCAAAGTTAGGAACATTTCCGTTACCTGTGTCTGTTCGTCTGTTCCTGTTACAATATTTCCAACAGCTCTTAGTGCAGCAGTCTGTAGTTTAATCTCAGCATTACTTAGAAGAGGTACAAGAAATGGAACAACACCAGATTCAATAACAACCTGTTGGAATATGTGGAATTGCAGTCAATTTAGTTAGAATAGTTAAATACTTTATCAAGCAACAAGGATTTCCGTCACATAAAATCTAGCACACATTTGGCTTATAGGCAAAATTTAACCCTTTACTGGTCAGTAGGGAGTCACCACTTGACGAGTAAAATCGTTAGCCAGAGTAAAATAAATAAGTTAAGTTGCCAAATGGCAACCATGGCCAAGAATTATAGTCCGTTTCAGCTTGCTTTTGAAATCCGATACGTATAATTGAAAAAAACATTCCGAACTTACGTTGCAATGTTCCGAACTACGTTGCGAGGTAGATACAAATTTAAGTCGGCAATTTGTTTCTGCTTATAACCAAGTATCTATTATTATATTCTATACAACAAATAATCTTCTTCTCCGTGATTTTACCGAAGGAATTCAATTCAAAGCTTATTAAATTCGAACTTCACAACGAAGTTCGCGAACTTCTGTACCAAGTTCCCAACCTTCCAACGAATGTTGACAAACGAATTTCAAAAGCAAGCTGAAACTAACTATAAGAGTTAAGAAGGTAATATTGATATTTTGAGCTAACGTCTTTTATTACAGTAATTACATTTCAAGAGGGACGATTAATGTCGTATTTCCCTCACTAATCTAAGTCTAATACTGGATGAGGGACGTTTAGTTCTAAACGGAAATTTGCTGAGGAATTTGTGTGTACAAAAAACACTTTACAGATTCCTCCTTTGACGTCACTTCCGTCAACTTTCACAGCAAAAAAGTCCATGAAGATGAAATTTTAGAAAAGGAAGATATATTACAAATCTTCTCAGAAGGTTCCAAATATCCTAAATATGTAAAATCCACAACCATGATATGCGCACTTTAATAAATCGTTTATTGCATATAGCTATTTCAAGTTCTTCGATAATTATTCTATCAAAACTGGTGTGAAAATCTTAGAAATTCACACTAGCAAAATTAACAGCCGGGACAGCGGTGCGGATATGGAAATAACGGTCTGGTTCGGATACACATTTTCACGGACCGTGGATTGAGCAATCAGAAAAGCCATATAAAAGAATAATACGTTGCATGCGTGAATGAGATATGTTGAAAATATTCATGTATTGTTCTGTTTATTATATAAAAAATAAACCTATTGCCCCCACCAAAATAGAGCAGCAAACTTCAATACTTTCGTGATAATCGACAGTCTCGTACCCAGGCGTGCTAGGGAAAGTTGCGAGCCTAGCGCGGCTGGGTACGAAGCTGGATAATCGACAGCCTCGTCCCCAGGCGCAGCCGCGCTAGGCTCGCAACTTTCCCTAGCGTACGATGCTGGATAATCGACATAATAGAGCTTATCTTGAATAATCAACACATGTAAGATTATCGATTTTCTTAGTAGCAGAAACATCGCTAAAACAATTTATTTTATAAAATCAAATCCCATTGTTCTATCTCTGCCTTATATCAATGATTTCAGCCTGTTTAGGGATTTCAGCAAGCACACTGCAATATTTTTAATATTGTACTTAGCACATTGCACTATTAAAAATATTGCAGCCAGCTCGTTTACAAGCGTTTCGTTTCTCGTTTAAAAGGGTTTAAAATCAGCGTTTCTTTAATATTTTATAGACGACATTTGAGATTTAATTGATTATACCAAACAGCTGAAAGTATGACAGGATCAGTAATTATACGCTCTCAGCTGCCTGCAATATTCAATAAAGCCGTTGGCCTCAGTAATTATCTATTAAAAATAACATTTAATAATACCTGAATTTGTTCATTGCCACCATCCGTCAGGTAAGACAATGCCCAGACAGTATCAACCAAAATCTAACATAGAAAAAAGTATATCATTTTCTATGCGCGTGCCGAGAGGAAGCAGCCACAAAGCTATATAACAAAACTGGGTACTTACATCTAAATCATTGTGTCTGATTAACAATGCTAGTGCTGGTAAGACCTACAAAAATATTCAATACGTTTCAGAACCTTCAGAATTTTTTTAATAAACTGCTGATGATATGACGATAATGTTGATAAATAATAATAAACAATTATTGGACGTCGAATACTGTAAATTATTAGACGCTGATGACGTCACTACCTCAAAGCACGCGAAAACGACAAAATAGCTTGCAATAGATTATCTAGACCTCAGTCGTAGTTATTCACCTGAGCCTTGGGCTTCCGCAGATAACATTGACCTCGGTCTGAATAATTAACAGTTATACCACGAGCTCGAGTTGTATATATGAGCTCATACAACGAGAGCGAATGGTATAACTGTTTTATTATATAGCCAAGCACTGTACAAGAGACAAAATTACAGCGAAATGTTTGAAACAACAAACTTCGGGCATAGGCAACTAATACTTCCGCCATGCGTAATGATGCATTCACACAGAGTTTCTCGCTGAGCTGTTCGGTAAACAGCTTCGAAATATTGTATAAATGTTGCTCGAGAGGCAAAAAATGTGTTAAGCAGATCAACAAAAAAGATTAAAAGGTACCTTAATGAAGTCAAAAGGTGGGTCAGTTGTTTATATTAGCGTTGCTGTCGTGAAAAAGGTTTTGATTTAATGCAAACATGAAACTGAAACACCTTCGGCAGTGAAACTAAATTACTTAGTTGGTTGTTTTTGAAAAAGAACATGCTTTTTACTACTCCATATGCTTATCTAAATCAAAAAAGTCTCTTTACTGGCGATCGCCTACGAAATGTGTGTTGTAAGCTTGATTTTAACCGCGAGTTTCTTTGTTTGGCAACAAATTAATATCAACCCGCTAATTTAGTCGGGTTTTTGAAGTAAAAAGACGTAATTTTTAGGTGAATTTTACCATTTAACATGCTAAATTGTGTATTTGTTAAAGTATTTTTACACAATGTTGTTTTTTTATACATTGGTTTGAGGGTGTTGATGTTTTTCTGTAAAAAAAATCCGTCAATTTGAACTCTTTTCGGCAGTTTAAAAAAACATGCCGGCATCTTGTTTTTCCTCTACTAGCAGGATATGAGCTGATAGCCTGGTAGTAGGGAACCAATCAGATTACGCAAAAGCTCATATCCGATAGCATGCTATATGATAATTCTTGATATCACGCTCAGCCTCATCCAATAATTGTATATTAAATGATTAAATGTGAATAGTATTAACTAAAAAGAAACTCGCAACGTTATTTTAAAAATGTTGTAAGGATGGCATTTATTGATTTACTCTTCTGCGTCATTATTATAAAAAGAATCGACAGTCAATTCTCAAACCTCTTGTATTGTTTTCATAGGTGGTGGTGGATTTTTATTTCGACAAAGATTCACAATAACCCATGTTACGTTTCTTAAAAATGTCAGCTATAAAAAAATCAATAACTAAATTAGTTTACGAAGACTCAAGTAATACGACAAGTAACAGAGTGTTGTAAAATTAATACACCAATCAATGTTCGACCCTATCTAGAAACTAAAAACGTCAATCTTAACCTTAACATTCACCAGCATCATGTTCGACTAGAACTCACTACGAGGCTACTGGCAACAATCTTCAGTAGCTCAGTATAAGAAAGAACAGACGAGTGCTGGACTACAGTTGCATTTCTTGCAACTGGATAACGGTTGGGTCGCAGTGAACTCCATTTTCTATAATTCATACAGTGAACGCGAATCGACAATGCGTATATCTGTACAGGAAAGTACTCGTCTGAGGTTGGATTAGCACATATTTCATATTAAAGGATTTCTGATGAAGGATTTTTGTCTTTCCTTGGCAAAAGCACTCATTCGTCAATCAGTCTTATCTTATCAACATTTGTATACCTAGCGGTACAGGAGAAGTAACAATAGGACTCTAGGTCCCTTACAAGGTTATCCTCCTAAGGTCTAGGTGTTGGTTTTACGGAGGGAGGAAAACCGGAGTATCCGGCGAGAAACCCTCGAAGCACAGGAAAGACCAACTAAACTCTACTCACATGAGTCCCAAGCTCGAGAACGGGGTCATTCCCAAGCGGTCACCCATCCAAGTACTAACCCCGTCCAACCGGGCTTAACTATTGGTGCGAGGCAGCGCCCTAACAGCACACGCCACCCGTTTTGGAGGACATATCGGAAAGACCCGTATAGGTTGGGAAGAACGCTGTAACAATATCATTCAAGTGTGAAATTAAAACACTTACCGGAACTGATGGATTGACAAACTGTAAAAGAGGAGCAACAACTCCATGTTGAATAACAAAATCACGTAACTGAGGACCATCACCTGTAGAAATAAATATATCAGTATTTATTCGCTAGATATAGTTGAGTGGACAAAATTGTTGCGTATGTTGTACATCTTGCCGTTTTATCCAACTCTATCCATTCGCAAACTTGTATTACAGTTTTTCGCATATATATAGCCTCAAAAAAGAACAGCCAACAAAAAACAGTCTTAAATAGGATATTTCAGAGTTCAAATAAGATATATATTGCATGTACAGTGAACTCTCTCTAACGCGGACACTCTCACGAGTCACGACCAAATTTGGTGTCAGCCTTAGGGCCACACGAGACCGGGTTATCTTGGGGGGTAGGGATAACTCGGGGGCTAGGGTCAAAGTTGACCCTATTTCACATGATAAAACGCAACTACCGAGTTGTCCCTGGCCCCCGAGATAACCCTAGCTTCATGTGAACGCTTCACCCCGAGTTATCCTGAGCAACAGCATAAATACGCATGCCTAAGTTGACCCTAACCCCTGAGATAACTCGGGTGAAAGCGTTCACATGGAGGTAGGGATAACTCGGGGGCTAGGGTTACCCTATCGCTCCGACCGAGTTATCCCTATCCCCCGAGTTATCTCGGTCTCATGTGAACGGTTTACTTTTTTAACATGGAAATAAACTAACACCGAGTTATCTCGGGGGATAGGGATAACCCTACCCCGCGAGATAACTCGCCTCATGTGAACAGGCCCTTAGAAAGAGTTTTATTATAGTAAATAATGTATGAGCGGTCAAGATTAGCTGTCTGCCTTAGAGAGGTGTCCACCTTTGAAGGGTGACCGCTTTGAGAGAGTTGACTGTATTTCAACTTGTCTTTCTCGACAAGGAATTAAAACTCGTGAAGTTACTTCCAATTAAGTCGCTGCAACTTGGATAAAGTTTAGTTTTTGCTTCAAATGGATCAGACACATTTGACAATCAGACAATGATCTCATGCAAACAACCGAGACCGTGGATAATTTATATTTTTACCGCTATACCAGCACTAGTATCGTAGAAATGAGTGACCAGAGTAATTAGTCTGTCCTCTAATAGATCATGGCCATACAACAACCAATGAAAACACGCATAGCAACCAGGGTATTGTACATATACGAGTAGAAGCAAACAGAAACTGAATATAACAATGTTTATGTAGTATACGAACTTGCATGTTTTCTCACCTATTATGTTTCCTAAAGCCCACACAGCTTGTTCACAAACATTTTGATGAGGAGAATATAAAAGTTTCATAAAATATGGGACAGCTCCTAAATTGTAAAAAAATAATAATAATAGAATACGTTTAATCAACAAGTGTTTCTAAGAATTGTTAAATATATTGCAGTTTGGTGCGAAACCAAACATTTTCGTGCGGCCGCGCTAAGAAAAGTGAGGGGATCTGGGGACGAGAATGAGTCTTAGACTATGTGCACACGGTAACGTTTCCGAGCATTTTCGTATTGTTTACTGTTCTCAAGGGAATCGAGAACAATCAGCTCATTACTTGAAACAATACGAAAACGCTCGGAAACGTTACCGTGTGCACATAGTCTAACTCTTCAGTGTAGTTACTGTGTGGCTGTCGATCAAGGCGAGAATTGCATCAATGGGAGGGGGTAAAATCAAATTTTAACGGAGCAGAAAGCTCGCCAAAACAACCGGTCTATTATTTCCTGGTGGGTTTTCAGCGAGATCTGAACATGTCACAGGGTTCAAAATAAATATTTTGGATTTAGATATTTTTGTAGGCTGTCTTGCATATGTACATTTATGGTACCGGCTATTTTGATATACAGGCTATTTGCCTGCTATGTGAGAACATGAGAGGCCCACCCAGGAATTGTTTTAGTTAATAAGCTCGTATTCAAAAAAGAATCTCATGTACTGTAGACGTCGCGCTAGGCTGTGTTATAACACGTTATTAAAGCTATGTTATACAACATCACGCTGTGTTGTAAGACGTTAATAAGCTATGTTTAAAGACGTTACATTACGCTACGTTATAAGACGTCACACTTTGTTGTGAGATGTTTTCTACGTTCTATAACATTACGCCACGTTGTAAGACGTTACGCTACGTTATAAAACGTATACACTAGCCGGCTAGCGGCGTGAAAATGCCGGCTATAGCCGGTAGCCGACCGCTATTTTGAACCCTGTGTCACGTTCCAAAATCTGCTCAAGATATCAAAGACTTGCTGAAAATAAAAAAATGTCCCATATGTATTATATAAAAAAATGACCCATATATTATATATGTATTAAGGGACCGATTATATGAGCTAACCGGGCTGACCCGTGTCACGAAAATCTTTCCTCGGCCACAAAAGGAGATTTGAATCAGCGTTGGGATTTTTTTTACATCTGAACTAAACCAATTCTTCTTTGTAAATTTAGTTTATGCGAGTTTCAAAACCACAGTGAGATCCTAATCAATCGCGTGAGCCCAGTTAACCGGGCTAACCCAGCTCATGTAAACAGCCCCTAAAGGGCATGTCACACGAGGCAATTTTCCTTGCAACTTGCAACGCATGCATTTTTGTCGAAAAAAATATATTGCAAGTTGCAGTGGGCACCGGTGTCACACACTGCAACTTGTCTCGTAGCGTTGCGAAAAGTAGAAGCTGCTTCTACCTTCTCTGCGACTCGCAACGCAATTTTTCGTTGCGAGACTAGTTGCAAACATGGCGTGTCACACGAGGAAATCTTTCTTGCAACTTAAGGCCTGGCCAAACGCTTTCAACATCGCATTCAACATCATTCAACATTGTTGAACGATGTTGAATAATGTTGAAAGCACGAGTGGCCAAATGAATTCAACATCGTTCAACATTCATGAATGACAATTGAACGCGGGCTACCACAAAAGCTGGAATCGACAATATCCCGCGTGGCGCATGTCTCTGTTCAACAAAGTTGAATGAAATGCGGCCAAATGCGTTCAACACCTTTCAACATTTTGAGAACAATAGAAATGTTGAACGCTTGTTGAACGAAAATTTGAACATGTTCAAATTTCGTTTCAACATCATTCAACACCATTCAACAGGGGTGGCCAAACGCTTTCAACATGTTGAATTCAACAATGTTGAATGAAATGTTGAAAGCGTTTGGCCAGGCCTTTACAATACAACGACATTGCGTTGCAAGTTGCAAGGAAAATTGCCTCGTGTGACATCATCTTAAATGTAGGTTAGTTTTAAGCTTTCACGGTTACTTGAAAAGCAGCTCTGCTAAATTTGTACTACCCAGTGAACTCGATGTAAGTTAAAATGTGATACCTGGAACGCTAACGAAGGACCAAAAAGTGAGGCAAAAAGTTCCAGGCCCCAGCGCGGTTTGCAGGTACGATTCAGTCTCCCACAAAATGTTTTTACACGGCCACTGACGGCCGCCCGTCTTGAGCGAACTGCGAAGGCTCGAAAAAAGGTTTGAAAAAATTATTTATCAGACTAAACGTGCATTTAATGGTTTCCCATTGTTGTGCAGCGCTGTTGTTGTTTTATTTACTGTATAGCAGTTCAAAACAGTAAAATTACAGTACAGTAAATTAAGCTAGGGATGAAAATAGGCTGAGAAAACAGACGTCCTTTTGCTGGCTCTGGATGAAAACAGCCAGCCGAAAAGGTGAGAACAAGAGTGAGAAAGCTATTCTTGTACGAGTTTGAAGACGTATTGATACTTGATATTTCATAATATACATCTAATGTCATTTTCTTATTTCTGCTCCTTTAATTTCTTGTTCAGTTTTGTTAAACGGCCTTTTGTAACTAATGATATTTTAAGAAATATAAACTGACAACTTGATTGTTTATTTTTCACGTTTACTCATGGCTAGTTGTTGTTTTCGGTACAAATGCGGAATGCTTTTTAAACAAAACGAACTGATGAAACTGGTACTAACCTAAACGGCATATTCTATACTAAGTTTGTGTTGATTTTTTGTATCCTCTTCGGAGTGACGAAACTCTAATATATATGGTTTATAATATAACGAAAATTTGACTTAATTTCTTCACTGACAAACTTCGTGCACGTTTTGTAAAGACAATGACTTTTCCTATAGCAACAAATAGACAATCACTGCATAATTAGTTCGGCAGCATAGCACAACCAATCAAAATTTAAAATGCACGTTTAGCAAAGCGTGATAAAATGATTCAATAAATAATTTTTCAAACCTTTTCGAGTCTTCGCAGTTCGCTCAAGACCGGTGACCGTGTAAAAAACATTTTGTGGGAGACTGAATCGTACCTGCAAACCGCGCATGGGCCTGGAACTTTTTGCCTCACTTTTTGCCCCCCGAATGACTGGACGTTAGCGTTCCAGGTATCACATTTTAACTTACATCGAGTTCACTGGTACTACCGTACTGACGAAAATTAAGCCGGTTAAGCTTGTTCGAAAAAACGCTGAAAATAACAAAGTAACATCTTTTACAGTTTTTTGTTTCCTTGTTTCGTTGCTGAGATATTTCAGTTTGTTTGATATGCAAATTAACTGAACATCTTGACATTACATGTACGTGCATAATGAGTTATCAGAGATTATATATCTTTGCTATTATCAAACCAAATTAATTCGAAGAAAGTACTTAGATGTGTTTCTCTCACAACACCAAACATATAGGATTTTCAAGTGAGTATGTTTGATAATACTTTACAATTGAGCTACTACAAATACTGTTCTTCATAAAATTTAGAGTCCAATTAAAATAATAAAGTAGTTATACAAGATGGTTCAAGTTTTTAAAATTAAGACAAGATAGTTGTGACTGGAGAAACAGTATATACAGTTTATACCAATAAACGTATGAGTGAAGGCCACAAATCTTTAATAGAATAAATTTAACTTAACTTATAACAGAATAAAACATACAAAGGGCTGTCTAACTATCTCAGCCATCAATATACAAATATAGGTTAAAAAGAGAGATAATGATGTTCAGAATCCTACTGTTACATGTATAACATAAATGATAAACGTTTCTGACAGTTCACTTTTCAAGTTAAAATCTAAATGCAAAATCAAAGATCAAATTTCATTTTGGATAAACAAATAAAGTTGTCTCTCAGTAGCACATTGAAGATAAGAAGGTTGAATCAAATGAAAACAAGTAGCTGTGTTATAAAAAAAAATGTATTTAAAAAGCTATATTTGTCAAGCTTTCATCGCATGAGAATAACAGGAGTGGCTTATATACATAATTATAATACATAATTAAATACCCATTCCCTCAGCTTTCTCCGGCCTTGACCGTGTAGCTCAGTGGTTAGCGCGTCGGACCAGTAAACCAAAGGTTGTGGGTTCAAATCCTGCCGTGGTCAAGCAAAATTTTTTTTTAATTCTTTATTTGCCATTAAAGGTTTTATAGATACTACAGACATTCATGTATTATTATACAATACTAGCAGATTAGCATTCCAATTTTTTTTATAATATATGATTACATTTATTATTGATATACATGTAACACTAGAAGTTACTGTATTCCAAGGGAAGTTCTGCCTGAAAGGCCAGGGATTTTACAACATCTAAAAAAATAATTCGTTGTTTACCATCAAAGGTTTTGGATACTACAGGCATTCTGTATGTATTATACAATACTAGTGGCTTAGTATTCAAATTATTGTATATACATATATGATTACATTATTATTGACATATATGTAACATTACAGAACCTGAAATAATAATCAAAAATTGCCCAGACAAATTGTACAATCAAAATGAAATTTAAGGTTTAATCACGCGAGTGTATATATATATATATATTATTATAACGTATTGGATTCATCTAAGCCCGATATGGCAAAATATTTAAGTTGAAAATTCAATATTGGATGAGGCTGAAGGTCGAGCCTAATATTAAAATTTGAGACTTAAATATTTTCCATATTGGGTGAAGATGAATCCAATAGGTGTTTTATTATATCAGGCAAATAATCGTGCAATTGTCTAGTAAATATACCTTGTCCACATGTCCAAAGGTTGCTGCCCAATATGTAGTTGTCCTACATTGTAAAATATTGGGCTGGCATGTGATGCTAATGTGGACATTTGATTGGACGATTAATTGCAAGGGTATAATAAAATATATATATATATATATATATCAAGCTGTTTCCATGTCAACTGAATCTAATCCGTGCAAAGCACCATCAATGTCTCAAAGGACTTTGTCACTTTGATAAGTTTATTACCAATATCAGGCCATTTGGCATTAACCTTTCATCAATGAACAACACTTCAGAATTATTTTGCATATGCCACATAACATGGACTACACTCTCTCTCTCTCTTTCAAAGGTGATCAGCTAAAACTCCAACCAAGTTTGGAGCTGAAAGTAGGAACACTTTTCGTGCAATCAGTCACGTTTTATTCTTTGAGTCAAAAGGTCGTCCATCTCTTCGAGCAATTCAAGAAGCTGGGTACCCCATGAGTTGCCAGAACCATATGTATTTCCAGTTATACTATCACAGAATTTTTCCCTGTAAGCTACGAGACAGGCTTCGCATTTCCTTGCTTTATAAAATTCTCTAATTTTCACTTCATGAGAGAGACAACACACTGCTTTACCCGTGAATTTATCATGCTGAAGTTGATCGAGTTTCCACATGCAGGAAACCAATTTCTTATTTGCTTTCACCATTGCGTCCTCGAGAAGTTCACACTTTCCTGTCAATATTTCTTCACGAAGACTTTGGTCTAATAAGTCTGAGGTATTTTCCTTCAGATTTTGACACTTTATTTGCTTTTGAGCAAGGTTAATACATTTTTGACGAATTGATTGGTCGCGTTCGCAAGCATAATGTAGAATGGTTAAGGCATTGGCTGGAGTAATCGGTGTTTCGTCGAAGCATTGCTTTATCACGGCTTCCGCTTGGTATTCGTCAGCAAGTGCCAGAATTGCGGCGAGCTTTTGTTTATTTAAAGAACTGTCAAATGTCTTCGATGGGTAAAGAAGCTTTAGGAAGTTAATCATGTCGTTAGGATCTTTTCCCTTCAATGTGATCTTGTCTTGCTTTGCTTCTTTGAAATCCCCGTTCAGCATTGCTTCAAAGACTGGTGATTGGAAACACAGGATGGCTCGATGTACATGCAATTCTACACCCTCGACGACAAGAGCAACATCGCTGTTTTTCCATGGTTTTGAAAAACAGTTTGATTCTACTGCTTTCCCTTCTTTCTGTTCTTCTTCCTTGGTGTTTAAAAGCTCCATTGCCGCATTAGCTAATCATGAACACGGCTGCCAAACGTTTTGCGCATGCGCGACGCGAGCTCGCACGCGATCAAGAAAAGAGCGGGAAAACACTGAAATTTTGGACTGGTCCGAGAGTGACCAGTCCCACACAAAAGTTAAAATTATATTTAAAATACTCATTAATAATCCATGACGAAAATTCAAAAGAAATCAATACCGTAGCAGTGGTTGTAAATCGGATACAGCATCGTCCTGATTTACATAAACTTTAGCTTCGATTTTCTCGGCTAAAACAGACCGTATCCCCAAAATAGTTGGTGAACTTGATTACTTAGATGCATTTGTATTTTAAGAAAGATACAGCATTCGCATCCGAGCTGTATCTGATTTACTACGGCTCGCTTGCAGCTCGCCTTGTAAATCAGATACAGCTCTGCTGCTCATGCTGTTATAATTATTCGCCGAAGGCGAGGTGAATATCGGTGTACTTAATAACCGAGACGAAGTCGAGGTTATTATTCACTGAGCCTGAGGCGAATAATTATTTTAGTATAAATACACATTTTCGTACTTTTAGGAACAACATTTTCTTTAAAATTGTTAATTTCCTCACTTGGCTGGCGGCATTTTGAATAAACGCTGTAGGTGATTATCGAGAATTAATTTATTATCGAGTCGATTTTCTTTGTTCTTCCGAGGTCTTTATATCGCATAAAGACCTTGAATAATAATTAGGATACGAAATGAAGAGAAAAACAAGGAAAATCTTTGTCCAAGGTGGAAAAAGAAGACAAAACTTTGTTGGAAAACCTCCTCGATAATAAATTAAGTCAGATAAATCCCGAGAACGAGGGATGTATGCTATATAAAGACCCGAGGACATCCCTCGTTCTCGGGATTTATCTATTACTTAATCCGAAGTAGCTCGACCAATCAGCGCGCGTGATTTTCTATAATCACCGGTGTATTTATACTAACAAGACGCCTGCTTAGGCGTTCACTCGGGCTACTCATAGCAATGCAGCTCAAAGGTTCAAAGCACTTTGAATATAAATCCTAATGGATGAATATTAAATTACTACTGTCCATTGCCGATCTCAAACTCAAAGACAAGCAACAGTCGGTAAAAACACAAATGGTACATACTGTACTACTGTACTGCATAACAAATATACAACTCGTTTAGTAATAAAGCACATAAATAATAATGCAAAAATATAAAGATACTGTTACTGTCAACAAACTGTTTCCTTAAAGTCTATCATCTTCATGAATGTTCCTTGTGTTCTCACATCTTGGATTTTGTTTGCAATAGTTTTCATGCAAACTCGCAGCTGCAATCACATCGCATGCAGTGCTAACATCTTCTCCGATAGAAAACACAATTCGCAATACACAAAACACGATTGCCTGTATTTAAGGTATTTCCACACAGCGTTCATATGTTGAGTCCCTTCGGGTGTTAAAATATCAACAGAGCATGATCATGTTTAGTCAGCGATTGTAAGCGTGTATAAGATCAAGATACCTGCCAGCGACATTACTGAACAATAACTATGTTTGTGAACACACTGTACACGTCCAAGAAAGAACACTTGACTCCAAACAACTTGATCAGACATC
This sequence comes from Paragorgia papillata, assembly GCA_035771165.1. Taxonomy (NCBI): domain Eukaryota; kingdom Metazoa; phylum Cnidaria; class Anthozoa; order Scleralcyonacea; family Coralliidae; genus Paragorgia; species Paragorgia papillata. The sequence continues at coordinate 3,030,893 of JAWNZC010000337.1, forward strand.
AGATTCAGGAAAGCGAAGAAACAAAACATGAAGATTTATAGCATAATTTTAGCACGCATCATCTGCCGCGCAAGGCCTGATGGGATGACGTAATGATTGCCAATTCGAAACATAGACAAAAAAATAACGGAGCCGAAACCTAGACTCGTTCTACCATAGGTAGCCCGAGTAATAAAGCATACTACCACAAGAAGCTATTTCTAAAAAGAAATAGTGTTTCGTTCCCGTCGGTCTTTTATGAGGAGCTGTTGCAAGATTGGGGGCAATGACGAATATTAGCTCGGCTAATTTCCCGGTATTTAAGTTAAAACTTAATGAATAATCGCCAATCTGTGTGTAATACTTTCAAAGATTGTATTTGATCGGAAAGACGTGTACGCGAGAGAGTCTTCTAACAACGTAATTACTATAAATACTAGCTCGAGAAGCTTTTCCATAAATTTCCAAGGCCAAGGGTCGATGACTGACTATCATCATTTTCGTCGTTGTAGGTTTAATTCCTGTATCACAATAATCCATTTAGATAGGCCATAAACGAATGATAACGAATTTCTGGGCTCAAACAAACTATTGGCATTGTTATAAAATAGCTATTTTTAAATTGTTAGAAACGCCTGAAATTTCACTTTAAACTTAATCTATAGTCGTTTGGTTTATCAGCATTTGCCATACATAACGGGCAGAATTTCGAAGAGTTCAACGAGGGGAAAGTTCCTACAGTACTCGGCATTCGCTTCTTCGTATTCACTTCGCACGGGATTGTTTCGTCGTCCAGCAAATTATGCTGATCAGCAACAGCATTCTCACTTCGTTTTGGCGTTAAACCACGCCTCCAACTAAATTTTTTATGCGAAATTTTGATTTCATTGGATAAGATTGAAGTTTTGGCTTATGCTGCCAACAACACTGCACTGCGATTGGACTATTTTCATCAGTGATGACAGTTTATTTTGTGATGTGACTGATGTCAATGGAAAGCTATAAAGCCCTGATCAAACGAGAACGCAAGTCATCGCAAGTTGCCAGTCAGAATTTCTGTGGCGGTCGTTCGAACTCCCAAATTAACAAAATAAAGGTTTCATGAGTGTTTTAAACAAGTTTTAACTTTGTCACGGTAAATTATATTTTCGGGAAACTATTCAGAGCGGCTGGCTGAGATAGCGTGACTGCCAACTTGCGATGACTTGCGTTCTCGTTTGATTAGGGCTTAACACAGTAACAGTTCCTCGGGGAACGAAACAAAAAGATAAGGAAGGTATTTGTGTATGGCTTTTTTGCCAATATTTTTCATTAATTCATGACCCTTTTTTTAAAACACAAATGAATAGTCGAGTCTTACTTAGTCTTACTTAGTCTTCACTGTCTGGTTGTTGTTGCCACGGCTAGTTCCCACTTCTCTTGCATGTTTACTCTAGCAAATTCACGCATGCGCAAACATTTGGCAGCGGTGTTATCTTACATCAACATGCAAAGGCCATTCTCGTATCCAGATCCACACGCTAATGCGCAAAGTGGCCAGCTGGGAATCTCTGTAAATGTGAGCGTTCTGATTGGCTTTAGGAAACAATGAAAATAATTCGACATATTCAACAAAATAAGAATTTTACACTGTACACTCTGTTTGCCAGTTTGACATAAACGTAACGTCTGATATAATTTGACAAATAACAGCAATACACCACGTTTGAATTCGAAAATATAAAGGGGATATTACACGGTGGCGAGAAGATATGGATTTTATGTTCGAGTGGCAAGGACAATATCTATACAAGGAGATATTGCTCTTGCCACGAGAACATAAAATCCATATCTTTGAGCAACCGTGTAATGTTCTACTTATTATATGGACAATGAAATTATACGTGGAAGTGATGTTGATAAACTGGGTTTAATGCAGAAACTACAACCGCTTGACCTAAAACTTTTAGAAAATACAAATGAAAAATACAACAGCTTATTCGAACACATCATTTTACGTGAAAAACTAAATTAAGAGAAGATACTGGCTCAAATTTACTTGATTCGAAACTTACGGCAAAAGGCGTAAATTTTGACTTGTCGATATGTCACTCGTGAGCGTTACATATGAGAAATACGCCACTCGGTTCCCGGATGTAGTGAAATATGGATTCTAACATTGTTGTAGTTGCTAGTGGGGTGGAGCGCGTGGGTCTGGGTACGAGAATCCAACAAAGTCTTACTCATTCTCGTTCCCAGATCCCTCACTTTTCTTAGCGCGGCCGTACGAAAATGTTTTGGGCAGAAACTCTAACCTTAATCTCGGTGCAAAAACTTCAACTTTATACATTGTCTACTTTAGTAAAAACTGTGCTGTGTTTGACTTAAGAAAATTATACACCAAAGATGTTTATTTAAAACAAGAATATTCGTGCTACATTGATATTTACAGCACTATTTAATATATCAAAGACACATAATAAACAGAATGCTTAGCTGTCGTCGATGATCTGATTGTTGGTTACGGTAATCAATTGAAAAAAAAAACAAAGTCGAAAAATGATCGATTAATCAATAAATCGGGCGCAGCTCTACAAGTATGCAATTTAATTAAAGCATTCATTTTAACTTTTCACGCCAACGTTGTGGATGTTCCGAGGTCTGTGCAACCTAGTTGAGCGCAGGGAACAATTGCATGGAAACGATTAAACGAAAGATCCTCGCGATCGCCCCGATCACTTGAACTGATCACATTGTATGAAAACCACGCATTACACAATTTATGATATGCATGACAAAATTACTACATTCTAATTGGTTGAGAGGAGTACAATTATGTTATTAATTGTACTGCAGTACAATTAATAAAAATAGAGAAGGCCCTGGGAACGATGTTGACAATAAAATTCAAAATGGCGGCCAATTCTGCAATGGAAAGTTTTCACATTTCCAACGACTTGTGGTACTCTATGAACTAAAAATTCCATGTAAATATTTTGAAATGAGTACAGAGAACACACAGAGTGAAAATGTTTCTTGTCAAGCAATGAACCAAGATGTTTTTAAAGACGCGAGTGAGTACGAAACGTACGTGTCGTAATTTTGTCATGCATATAATAAATGAGTAATCATATGATTTTGCTCGTACAATTAAGGATTTACACTACTCGTGTATGCCAATTTGGCAAAATTTTCAAATATCACTTGTATAGTATAAATCCTTAATTGTATTCGCTATCATATGATTACCTATACTAATTCACATCGTTATCACGTAACAGGATAGAAAAGTAGATTGCAGAATAGACCACTTTCACAAAGGCCTTCATTTTAAATATTCTTTTATGTGCATCTATAAATGAGCCTTTCTGGCCTCGTTATGAAACAAAGATTATTTTGTATTGCACACAAACGATTCTAATTAATCGCTATTATGAAAGTGGTGTATAATATGCCAGAATGGGTGCACGAAAACTGACCGATAAATATATTGTAATCAGCCTAGTCCCAGGCTCTCTCTCTTCGCTGTTTTAATATTTGCTAGCATGGGCGTTCTGTGCCCAAGCGCTGCGAGAGAGAGCTAGCCTAGCAGATTTCAGCAAAAATGGTCCCTGATTTTCAAAAAGTGTATAAAATACTACCATCTTGAAAATACTGAAATCTGCTAGGCGTTCTAGAGCACCTTGAGCAGTGACGTCAGACCTAGGTACCAGTCTCATCAAATACGCGCGTGCTTTAGAACGACGGGACTGGCTGGATTGTAATCCCCGGGCCCGCGGGCGTAGGGCCGAAGGCCCGGAGCCGGTGAGGGTGCTAATCTCGACATGCGTGGAGTCTACTTTACACGCGTGCTACGATGCGAATCAATTTGAGCGATCTGAATATTTGTATATATGTGTGGACGGACCATGCGCGGTGAAGATTGTGGGGGCACTGGAAACAATATGGAAATATACATGCGAAAATACTATTATTTCATTATTTGTCACTATGGAAAGAGAAAATGCAGCTCAATAAAACAAGGAAACTTTAAGGAAAGCGACAAGAACTATTAACTCGAAGGAAAAGCGTTGAAGGAAAGTCGAAAAGCATACAGAACTGTCGCGACGACAACGAAACAGCGGAAGGGAGGGAAGTTATTTGCTGCCTTAGCAAAGAAAAGCGAAGCTAACAGAGGCAGTCAGAAAAAAAGGTAAACAAGTACACTAGATTGACTAGAAAGAGAAGGCAACGGGAAAGTGTAGTGCATGATGTCGAGAGAAACGGCAAGGTTTAAGACAAGTCTAAAAAATCTCACTGAGAATGTCAGCTGTTTTCTTAAAACGTGAGTTACGTGACAAACGTTTTCCATGTTTTTCCGTCAATATTTTCAAATAAATATTTTCTTTGTTTCAATTGCTGGTTTTAAAGTTATTGTACAGTTTATTTTGCCGACGTGTCTTGCTGAAGACGCCAGTCTAGATCGAGTTTTTCCATAGGACGTGTCATGTTTTTAAATATTTTTATGTATTTTCGAATCAAAATCTGCATCCGATTATACTGTCCGATTATACTGTGTGGTTTGTTTTCATCTATATTATATATTGTTTTTGGGCTATTAATTTTCAGATTACGTTGCTTCAGTTCTGTCGTTGTAATAAACAACATGCATGGAAACCATTTGAAAACTTGCAAGATTTCAAGATAAACTATAAATGTTGTTTTTTCCCCATCAAAACATGTACATGAAAGCCATTTATAAGCTTGCAAAAATACCCCTTTCGAAACCACGAATAAACAGAATATGTTTTACAACCAGACTACCAGAGTATATTAAATCTAAGTTTTGCTTCGACTCTTCTTTCTTCAACCACTGTTATATATGAATTATTTTCGACTGCAAATTGGGGGGGGTTTACAAAATTACACGTTAAAGCGGGCGAGGGGTTTGTTGCGTTTATGTATTTCTAGTGCCTTTGCAAGATGATTGAACGAAATAGCGATATCAATAATCGTACGTCCCTAGCGGTAGCCATAAGCATCGCTGTTCTTTTAATAATAAAGAACATTTGAAATTCATAAAAATTGTCAATCTGATACTGCATTGTTAATAACGTCATCCCCCGCTGTTCAAGAACCCCAACTATTTGATAATTATGGTTCATAGTATCATCCTACCTGCTTGCACAACAGCTTGTGTTTGTCTTGAAGTACCAGAAGCTATGTTAGTTAAAGCCCAAGCCGCTTCAAATTGCAAAGACGAACTGAAATACAGCAAAAATATGATTTAAAAAATGACAATACAAACAGTTTTAAAACAAATATATTAAGCATTAAAGTGCTTATGAAACGAAAATTACGTTTCTCTTATTTGAAAGAACACTTAAAATGACAGAGTAACATCTTTTGCAGTTTTTAGTTTCCTTGCTTCGTTCTTGAGATATTTCAGTTTGTTTGATATGCAAATTAAACATTTTAACGTCGCAGGTGCATAATGAGTTATCGAAAAAAGTTATATAATATATATGATATAATCATTTGAAAATCTACATGTTACATGTTTAGTGTTCTGGGCGAAACACACGCACTTGCTTCCTTCGAATTATTTTGGTTTGATAACAGCAAAGATATATAACTTTTTTCGACAACTCATTATACACATGTGATGTCAAAATGTTTAATTTGCATATCAAACAAACTGAAATATATCTCACGAATGAAGCAAGGAAAAGAAAAACTTCAAAAGATGTTACTCTATCATTTTAAGTGTTCTTTCAAATAAGACAAACTTAATTCTGAAAGAAACCACGAGTATTTCGTTCCAAAATCTCGGCAGTTCATCACGTTTGCTTTGCCGCATCCAAAACGGTCTACGCAGTGCTATACATTTTTATAACAAAACTTTCTTTTAAAACCGTTTCTTTCTAAAAGCTCATTCTTTTTTCGACGTCACATCCGTTAAGTAGACTTTACCAACTTAGGTAGCGAAAAAGGTCGTGAAGATGACATTTTGGAACGACAAGATATATTGCAATTTTTCTCAGGAGAACCGAAATATTACGAATATTTATTATATGGCACGGATTACTTCCAGTAAAATCACGCGCTGTGATTGGTTGATGACAGGGCGAGATTTCTCCATAATGCCCACAGGCATTATGAAAATTGTTAATACCGAATTTTATTGCCGAAAAACGGCGAAAATAGATGAAATAGACGACGATGAACATTATAAAAGTAAATTCTAGTATCCAGACGAGAAAGAAACAGAAGAAAATAACGCTAGTTCGGTGTTTTGACGAAGTTAAAGGAAGCGAAGACCAAGAAATACAAGATTGATTTTGAAATAAAAAGTGCCATTTCATAAACTACTTAATAACCTCGACCGTTCGGTCTTTATACGGTAAAATATTAAACCTCGGTCTTGAGCGTATTAACCTCGCTATCGCTCGGTCAATACAGCAAGACCTCGGTTTAATATTTTACCGTAAAGACCTCACTCTCGGTTATTAAGTAGTTAATAGATCATTTTAATAAGTATAGAATACGTAATTTTCACACTATGACGTCAAATTCTTTCCAATTTTTATTTTGAATTACGAAGGCTGAAAATGACGTCAAGTGCGGAAAATGACGTACTCTGCACTTATTAAAAGGGGCTATACATTATACAAATGAAAAAAAAAATGAATTACTTTTCTTCATTACTAAGACATCCAACTAAAATAGGTAAAATTCCAGATCTATAAAAGATGAACACTTAAAAGTTAGAATTCTACAAATGTAAAGCAGCAAATGTTGCTCTGTCTATTACATGTACAGTAACATAAAACTATTGTACAAGCACGTAGATAGATTTTAACAATCTGCTAGATAAGAGGAAAATGCGTGAATACAGTAAAGCCCTAATCAAACGAGAACGCAAGTCATCGCAAGTTGGCAGTCACGCTATCTCAGCCAGCCGCTCTGAATAGTTTCCCGAAAATATTATGTACCATGACAAAGTTAAAACTTGTTTAAAACACTCATGAAACCTTTATTTTGTTAATTTGGGGAGTTCGAACGACCGCCACAGAAATTCTGACTGCCAACTTGCGATGACTTGCGTTCTCGTTTGATTAGGGCTTAAGACTACTGACTAAATGTTTCAAATTGTTGAGTGTGAATGTTTCAACTTACATCTACAGTAGTAGCACTAAATACACTAACATCATTCAAAATATAGTTCTTGTATGCCATCACCGACAGTTACTAGCACATTACTGTGAGGAACTAGATTGGTTAACTGAGTATTTACAGACATAATCACTACATGAAAGTTTTTTTGCTTATGTTTTAGCACTTTTTAATTTCTATTGCAAAATTATTCTAGGTCTGACACACAATTCGTTCAGCCAGTTGGTTTATTACTTGTCATACGATCTTCTACAGTTACCGGCTCTTTACTGTGAACAACAACATTTAACTAAGTATTTCTTGACATAATCTTTTAAAGATCTATTTTTTAGCTTTAGTTTTTTCAGCACTTTTTAATTTCTATTGTCTAAGGTATTAAGCTATTTCTATTGAGGATAAAGGACTGGGGGTTAATCATCCTTACTTGCAGCCAGTGACTGAATTACGAAGGACGCAGATCAACGTGGCCGTGTCGAGGCATATCAAAGGCGCTCCAAGCAGCCGCCATACGACACAGTTCAGACCACGGATCACAGCTAAGGGATGTGGGTGTTGATTTTACGGAGGGAGGAAAACCGGAGAATCCAGCGAAAAACCCTCGAAGCACAGGAGAGATCAACTACAACTCTACTCACACGAGTTACAAGCTCGACAAGGGGGTCATTCCAAGCGGTCACCCATCTAAGTACTAACCCCGTCTACGGCAGGATTTCCACTAGGCGTAAAATATCGTGCGCTCGACTTTTTTCTATTGTACAAATTGAATAGTTTTTTACTTCGTTCCACATGGAAACTCGCAAGAAAGAAAAAAGTCGAGCGCGCGACATTTTACATCTAGTGGAAATCCAGCTTAACGTTTGGTGAAAGGCAGCGCGCTAACAGCACACGCCACCCGTGCTCCCCTGATCAGTGGAGTGGTAAGTTTCAGGCTGGGGTGGCCAGATTAGCTTTGGCGCCCCCCCCCCCCGCTCCCAAAAAAAGGGGAAAAAAGACATTACTGTATTTGATAAATGATCACATTTTTTGTTTTAAAATAACTTAAGTAGCAATATATAAATCTAGAGTCTCTGATATGCCATTTCCTGCATTTTGGAGTGAGATTTTACAGAATTCTGAAGATTATAAAACTTCATAGAAAACACAAAAGATTACAGATTTCAGATCTTTATATCCCCCCATTGAAGACCTAGCTATACAAAGAAATAGGTTTATTTTGTTAAGTTTTGGCGCCCCATCTGCAACCCCAGCTGGGGGGGGCTTGCCCCCCCCCGACCCCCCTGCCACCACGCCACTGCCCCTGATTATTGTCAACTAATCTAGTTCTTGTAAATTATAACCCACAGTTCCCGGCACGTTACTGTGAGAAACTAGATTAGCAATCTTGAGTATTTATATTTTACGTAATCTCTACTTGGAAGATATATTTTCTAGTTTACGTTTTCGGCACATTTCAATTTCTACCAATGTCTAAGTACTCTAGGTCTGATACACCATCCATTCACCCAACTAATTTAGTACTTGCATACCATCTTATTCTACATAACCCTTCTGGTATTAATTCTCGTTCTCCTCTTTAAGGCGGTGTTACACTATGGTATTTTCCCGTTTTCGTGCAACTTGTCTGGCAATTTTGTTGCGACGCAAGTTGTACGAGAAATTGCATGGTGTAACATACCCTGCAATCATCAAGTCTCGCAACGTTTTTGTTGCAGCAAGCGTTGCATGAAGTAGAATCAAGTTCTACTTTCGTAACGATTGCGGCAACGCTGCAACAGATTTTTTGAAACATTGCACAGTGTAACACCCCTCTTGCAACTTGTCTCGCAATGTTTCGTGTGATCAACCAATAAAAATACACCTTCAAGCTCGTCCCCAGGGCCTTCTATGTGGTTTTTGCGAACATTGCGAGACAAGTTGCACAAAATCTTGCATAGTGTAACACCGCCTTTACAGTTTACTTTCAAATAGAATAAATACAGCTAAATCAATTAAGGTTGTCCTGGCCAAAGCCAAAAGGCTAAAGCCAAAAGGCTAAAGCCAAAAGGCCAAAGCCAAGCGCGAAAATGCTCGTTAATAATCCCCAGAGAGGCAAGTTTGATTTATTTGTATGATTTTGGCCTATAAATATAGTAAATTGTGCTTCGCTATTTAAATATAGTAATTCCCATCGTACTTTTCGCGCTTGGTTTTGACCTTTTGGCTTTGGCCAGGACAACCTTAACTGATTTAGCTGTATATTACAATGCAATTATTGAATGATTGGGTTGTGATTTTCATGTCTTCATTACTCACTCTATAAGCTCATCAATTGGTGGATTCCGATCCCTTGATAGAAGTTTTCTGCAAGAAAAGAAAGTTAAAGAATAAAACCCCAGAACTTACTGTACATAATTATTTTCAGAGCTAATTACAGTAGAGTAGATTGAGTCTCAATGTCATGTGTAGTACTGTAATAGATAAGTATTAAGAGCAACGTAATTGGATACCACGTACATATGAGAACAAGAAACTGAGGGAGACTGTCTGAGGCTGAATAGGTGATACAGTACGTGTACGGTTCGAGTGTTGATATTCACCCTGCCAGGAGGTTATGTTTTGCCGAAAGGTTGGCCATAGACCAACGATCCATTAAATTTTGGTTGAGTTTAGTCAAAAATTGGATGAGAAATTAATAAAAATCTGACCGCAAGATTCTCCGTGCAGAAGAAATGCTTGATTGCGCTCATTATCCTTATTTTATGGAAATATTTTTACATAATTTTGGTACGAGTGCAATCAAGCATTTCATTCATACATGCATGTGTTGGTCTCGTGAGTTAGGCTGGTTAGTGGGATGGTTCGTTTTCTTTTTAAACATCTCTAATAACCCGCTGGAGGAGCTACATGCAGTTTCGGACTGCCCTCTAGTATTGTTATTATTATTATTATTATTATTATTATTAAAGCAGTATAAAAAAGCGTATGAAATGGTCACAACATTATAGGCACCTTGTTTTTACAGTATATGTTTGAAAACTAGGGTGAGTTGAAACTCAAAAAAAAAAACAGTCATGGATGACGGGGAAGCAACGGTATTTGGCGTTTGAACTCTTTAAGTACCCCCACTTAATTTAATAGAATAATAATAATACTGGTATATCAGGAAGTTTTATAACTCAATGTACCTAGATCAACTGCATGTACTATAAAGTATAAACAAGACCTATTTAAGAAATAGAAAACATTTTCCGTGTTTCTATAGAGTTATAGAAACACGAGTGGAAGTTTGGGAGAACGAGAAACTACAGTGGGAGAACGAGAAATTACAGTGGGAACACGAGCCCGCAGGGCGAGTGTTTCCACACTATTTCGAGTTCTTCCAAACTTCCACAAGTGTTTCTATAACTCTATAGGAACACGAAAAAAATGTTTTCTATTTCCTTTATAAAATAACCCGTCAAAATAGGTTAAACTTTAAAATTAATCCAAATAAAAAGCGTAAATTCTCATTACCCATCACGGATGGCGTATTGGATTGCGTTTGATGGCGTAGTGGATGGCGTATAATAGCGTTTCTGTACAAATTTTAATTAGAATGATGGCGTATTGGATGGCGTAATCCATCCATGTTTTCCATAGAGTTATAGAAACACGGCTTTTAACCAATCACCGCTTGCGTTTTCAAAATGTTATTTTATAAAGTTATTTATATGTACATGTACAGTATGGTAAACACACCTGGCTGCCTGAACAGCTCCTAATTGCAGTTTCACATCACTGCTACCAGCATTCTACAAAAGAAAACATATAAACAAACTCTTAAAGACTGCACTTCAGTTTCCGTATACGGTTCCCCCCTTGCTGTCTTTCTTTCAACTTTTCTTGCTACTAAGCAGGGCTGCAAATTACTGTCGGACATCAGACAATGTCCGACCAAATTTGGCAAATGTCAGAACAAAACTAAATTGTCATCGGACATAGTGTCCGTGATTGGAAATGGATCAGACACATATCCTGTCAAGAAAAAATATATATTTGCAGCCCTGTACTACATGTACTGTACATCGATTTGTTTCTTCATTTTCCACTGTGATAATAAAATCATTGACAGCGTGCATGGCCGTGAATAACTGTAGTGGCCGGGGAAATGACATTCTAAGCTGAGGAATAAATATGAAAATTCCCAACTCAGTCACAAAACTCACAGAAAATATATATAAAAAAAACACAACAAAAATCAGTAAATGTTGTTTACCTCTACAATAGTCAAAAGATCTGAGGGCTGTAAATAAGAAATAATATAAACATAGTTTTTAGTACAAAAAAATACTATATGAAACAATACAGCTCATTGTACAAAAAAAAAGATCACCAAATGAAACCCACCTGTGATTTCTCCTCCTTTTCATCTGAAGAACTAATCGGAACATTCCTTCTTTTTTGCATGTGATCATCTCGTTTAGCCTAATAAAAAGAAAAACATTACCGGTAACACCAAAAATTCAGTGTAATGAATTACTGCAACTTACAGACCTCAGACAATCCCAAATAATGAACTGGTTTTTTAAATTACTGTAAATTAAACCAGAGGTGAAAGTTTCAAAGGTATATAGTTGAAACAGTAAGACAGGCAACACATTATTTTATTATCAATATATACATATACCTTTCTTAGTTCCACTGTTACTTCATTCCTTCTTTGCCGTGAAGACTGAAAGAGTTAAAATTGAATGTACTTTATAAATTATACTTATACATACATACATACAGGTCGACCACAGTCGGAGGTAGCCAGAAGGCCCCTCTTTCGTTTAGCTGCTACCCTAAGGCAGGGGTGGGCGCCACTCCTATCCCAGATGGTGTTGATTTTGCGGAGGGAGGAAAACCGGAGAACCCGGTGAAAAACCCTCGGAGCACAGGAGAGACCAACTAAATTCTACTCGCATGGTCCAAGCTCGAGAACGGGGCTGTTCCCAAACTGTCACCCATCCAAGTACTAACTCCGTCCAACCGGGCTTAACTATTGGTGAGAGGCAGTGCCCTAACAGCACGCGCCACCCGTGCTCGGCCTATACTGAGCCTACTAACTGTAATTATTATAGGCTGATGCAATACATGTATATCGATTATTACCGTGTTTTTCCAAATACCGATTACTCGATATTTCAAAATATCGATACACTGATAATACCGAAATTTTCGATATTATCAGTACTACGTTAATATGTTGCGTTTAAAGTGCGATCACAGTCTTTGGAATTTTTCGGCAGCCACGCGCCAAGCCAAAGTGCCGTTTGGAATTATTTCAAGAAGGGAAAACTCGTGACAATTGTCAAATCTGCCGGAAAGCCGGAAAGAAAAAGGGAATTAAACAACACTTCCAAATTACTAACTAATAGGCACTAGATATACACCACGAAAAATGGCGAAGTTTCTTGTGAAAAACAGCGACATTTTTTTCGCTTGGTGGAAATTAGGCTCAATGCACATTAAATTTCTGTTGCGGTGAAATATCGATATCTCGGTATTTTTTCCCGGTATCGGTATTCGGTACTTTTTCAATACTGCATCAGCCTAGTAATTATATACATTTATTATATGGCACGGATTACTTCCGGTAAAATCACGCGCTGTGATTGGTTGCTGACGGGGCGAGATTTCTTCGTAATGCCCACGGGCATTATGAAAATTGTTAATGCCCTACGATTGTCTAGTATCCAGACGAGAAAGAAACAGAAGAAAACAACGCTATTTTGACGAAGAAAACAACGGTGTTTTGACGAAGTTAAAGGAAGCGAAGACCAAGAAATACAAGATTGATTTTGAAATAAAAAGTGTGATATAATAAACTACTTAATAACCTCGACGACCGTTCGGTCTTGAGCGTATTAACCTCACTATCGCTCGGTCAATACAGCAAGACCTCGGTTTAATATTTTACCGTAAAGACCTCACTCTCGGTTATTAAGTAGTTAGTACTGTACAGCACTCAAAATTATGCTGGCAAGGTCTGGTGGTCAGGTAACCAGTCAGACATTAATTTCAGGAATCAAATATAAAATTTGAGGAGTCGACCACTTTTTCTAAAAATATTATTCTTTCTTTGGTGTACGCAAAACCGTGAACATTTGATTGTGAAGTGATTTGAAACAAATTTCAAGTGTTCTTGATCTGTTTTCTTGTTTAATAAATTGTCATTTTTGATAGATTGAATTTACATGCCAAAAAGTTAAAACATTGATATGGATCTGTTTTTTCTTATCTTACAAGAAAAGAATGGTAAAAGTCAAAAAAATAAGTTTGTTTGTGGATAAAAATTGACCAATCATGCTGACCTGACTTAAGGTGGCTCCCTACGGTAATTTCAATAGACGACTTATTGTAATTTGGCGGTTTGTGGTAGCTGAATTGGTTTGACTCAATTTCAATGTTGCCATTATTTGTGACAAACGTTTTGATGATATTTGGACAAAATTATCATATTTTTTGTCATTTTGACTTTCCAGCCGGAGCAGGAAGAAAATATACCCCAACTCCGGCTGACCAAAAAACGCCACAGCTCCAGCAGATCTCCGGCGCACAGCATTACTTCAGTGGTGAGAGGCACTGCATTAACAGCTTGTGCCACCCATGACCAAGCCTCGAAATAAATCTTGGAAATCTGCCGGTCATTGTAACTAGTAAGAAATGAAATTTGCCAGTCACGGAGGATTTGTTTGGTCTATTTGTTTTTTCACTTATTGTCTATTAACGTTTAAGTGCAACATACACTTGTATAGTCGGTATAAGTTAGTTTACTTATTGAACAACATGACAATTCTCAAAAAAATATGTTATTTCTTTGACAAGAAAAGGACGAACAAAGAACAAGAACCAAACACCTTTTATTTATCAGGTATAATGAACAAAATATTAACTGTGTGTCACGATCGAAACAGTGATACCATTGTATAATAGATAACAAGTACTTAAATGTATCTTTTGCATAATAATAAGACATTCATTAAAAGTTTTGATTCTGTCCGGAGAATCTGGGATAGAGACCCAGATATTTTCTCAGAGCACAAGGTAAACGAAAAAAAACTAACCTAACCTTATTTATACTGGATAACTCTATCAGTTATATCTAAACTGTTATCCTCAGAGGTCCAGTAAGGGCCCACCCTCATTGGTCCAGTGTTACTACAGGAGGAAACCGGAGTACCCTGAGGAAATCTGTGGTGTTTGGTAGAGTCAAACTGCAAGCACTCTTCTCACATGCGGCCAGGGTGAATTTTTTTAATCAGATAACTGCACCGTGCAGGAATCAAACCCAGGTCGCAGAGGTGAAAGGTACATGCACCAACCACTGTGCCACCAACCACTGTGCCACCAACACCCCAAGGTCAATTGTTTTATTGCACCAGTTGGAGTTGGATACTCTTGCATGTGAACATGATCTCCCAGAGGGTCGGATTGAGAGTGTTATATCAAAAAAGCATTGCCAGCTGACAAAATCTTTACCATGCCAGAAATAAGACCGGTACTTTCATAATTTTTTTTATTACCAGTAATATTGTAATAAGGATGTGAATTAAACTATAACAAATGTTAAAACATACTTGTACACATAAATACAGTCATATAAATACAGTGCACATATATTCTCAAAAAGAAAAAGGAAAAGAAACAGAAAAACCCAAAAGATGACAAGTGATTTTCAAAAGGACACAGAGGACATACACACACATCTACACTATAGTACACATGGTAATTTACAAGGTTATAATTGGGTTCACCTAGTTTGTTGACTTCTTATTTTCGATTTGAAACAGTTTTTTCAGAATTTTCACATCTTCTATGTTTCTATGGTTTCGCTTTTTACAGTAAATCAAGTAAATAAAATATATATACCTCTTCTTTACACAAACTTATAACTGCATCGCAGTTGTCTGTGTTGTCAAATATAGGCATGGAAATGTATGGACAATGCATAAATTATAGTATGAGTCAGCACACCCAATATACTAAACAAAAGCTAAGAGTTAGGAGATTTTGGATATGATCATCATCAAGACAGAACAAGTCTTTGACCCAGTCTTCTGAACGAACCGCCAAAACTTTGTAAACATTTGCTATATCAAGAAGAATCAATGACTGAGCAAATCTGGATGAAAAGTGGACTGGGAACTAATGACATTTCCTTAGCCCAATCATTCTTGTCCCCAGAGCCCTTTCATGAAAAGGGCTCCTTTCATGAAAAGGGCTCTGGGGGAATCCATATACATTGCGATCTGATTGGTTGTTCAAATTCAAAGGCCTAATTAACGGAGCTTAGTGAATGTTTATAAATAAACAGTATTTGAAACAAGAAAACTGACAATGAAGCAGAATTCTAATCATACTTCTAATCCAAACAATTTAATCAAACGTTTTTGAAAGCAATCAACCCATTTCTCTTTTATAATAAAATCAAAGACAGAAGACAGACAGCAATTTTAAACTGATAGACCGCACACTGCAGGCTGTTCGTGTATGGCACATATTTAATAAAAATCTCATTGAAATATACAAGTCAAATATAAACGAACGGTGCAACAAATTAAAGAGAACTACCTACAGTACACTAAAAGAGGCTGTAAATATGAACTCGTAAATTTTAATGTCTTTTGCCCTGCTGAGTAAATGCGGCGATGAGCCACTCGATTATTACCTTCTTCGAACAGAATCTACCACAATCAGAATTGTTTCAAAGTCAAACAAGTTAATACGAGACAGCCAAACCACCAGAATTGAAAACGAAAGGAAAATTATCAACTGTCGATGATCTCATGTCCAACTCCCAAACCACGAACTTAAACACATGCACTTTAGAAAGAACACCAAAGAATCTTGGTGTTCCAGCACGGGAGGGGCTCTGGGGACAAGAATGTGGCCCAATTTACGAGATTAATTTCCAAGCGTGGAGGGGAACCAAAAAAAATATTCATGCAAGGCAATTTGAACATGCTGAACCCCCCCCCCCCCCCCCCCCCAAAAAAAAAATCACTTTTCTAATAGTCTGCCTCTTACATTTGAGAATTTTGAGCTGAGCTCCTATGTTTATAAGGCCTGTGCTAAACATTGCACAATAAACGAATTTAATTCAGATGGATTTAATTCGAATTAACTTCGTCGCCAATGCAAAATGCAACGTCAAGTACTTGAGTTAAAAATGGAATTTCAGTCGAATTTAATTGTTTTTACTTGGACTCATCGAGCCTGAATACGACTTCTTGAAAATATGGCACCAAATTGTCACAGACAGAAGAGAAACATTTAATTCGATGTGATGATAATTCATCATGTAACTTGAACACGCAATATTGTTGCATTATCCATCTGACTCAGACAAATTTAATTTAAGTTGTGTGTTGAATTTAGCCACAGTTTTGTTGAATAAAATTCAAACAATTAAATTTGTCTGAATTAAATTCATCTATTGTGCGAGGTTTAGTGCAGGCCTAATTCTTTCACATTACTTGTTATTATCTTATAGTCAAAATGACAGTGGCATTTATCCCTTTTCCAGGAAATAACCAAACAAGCCTACATATTTTAATTAAATATCTTGAAATATCTGACTGTCCATGTAGACCAGGCTAAAATAGTTACATGTATCTCATCTAAGTTAATCCAGCTGGGGCAGTCTAGCCTGGGATGTAAACAAATGGCATACATTTTTTGCTGCATGTACCACTATCAAATTTTCACACACTTAAGATGTAAAAAATCGTCTAAAAACTTCACCTTTAACTATTTTAAAATGAATTTAACCGAAGGACCAGCGAAATGTGACTTTACTCGGTCATAAAAAAGATCATGTTGGTGATCTGAATTCTTAAAATAATAATTTTGGTCGACATTGCCGCCCCCCTTGAGTTTTCATGAACGCTTAATGTACTACAGCTAACTTAATTTGAACACTTATCACAAAATGTTTCAAACACGGAAAAGAATCTGTTTGACTGAGTTTTCGTAAGAGAACTAATCATATTTCGTCACAACATTCCGACACAAGCCTACCGAACAGTCGACGTGCTCAAAGGTCCTCGAATTGAAAGTGGGAAGAGAGGGAAGTTAACCGTGGATATTTTAACAAGTTTTAGTTAAACAATATTATTTACTTACTGCTTGGTCTCTGTCATTGTATTTGTAGCTTTTAATTCTTGAATTATCAATGCCCTTCGTTGCCATTCTCAAATAAAGATACCCCAGTGGTAAAATTTTTTTTTGCTTCTTTCAGATCTTGACTAACGTTCGCATGAGTTGCGTTTTGCGCATGACCATAGCCTGAACGCTGTCAGCTGAGAAGTGCGGTCGCTTTTGGTCACACTGAGTTAATTGAGTATCAATCAATACGGTAGGTTTTTTTGTTTTGTTTTTTCTCATTTTGTTTTTGTTTTAACTCATAGTGGGTATTTTTCTCGTGGTAATATTCTTCTTAGTGATCTTTGTATTTGACCTCTATTGGCAGTTCGGTTATACTTATATTTAAGTTGGAGGAGGGAGGAGGAGAAATAGGTTTTTTTATGGAAAATTTTAATTACCCCCCTCAAATTTCCATAAGATTTTGAAGGACCCACCCCCCCCCCCCCCCACCCCCCAAAAAAGTACTATAGATCAGTGGCGTAACGGAGGAAGACGGGGCCCTTAGGCATATTTGGTGTGGGGGCCCTTGTTGTCATGATTTTGACTGACATGGGGTGGGGCTGCGGTGGGCTGTGGGCCCCTCAGGGCCCCCAACTGTCAGGGGCCCTTAGTTCTCGCCCTAACCCCACCTAATGAGCATTAATACACCACTGCTATAGATCACATTTAATAAAAGATTAAACTTACAGTATATAGTAATTCAAAGTTTTTATAGAGAATATAAATACATGGATGCGCGGAAATATGAAATTTATTTTGAGTGTTGGATATCTCACGAGTGAGCAAAGTGAATGGGTGAGATATAAATTTCATATTTCTAAACATTCATGTATTGTTCTGTTTATTATATAAAAAAATAGTACTATTTCACCACAAAAATAGAGCAGTAAACTCTAATACGTTTCACGGTAACCGACACATATATGTGAATCGTAAGATTATCATAAATAATCACACATGTGAGATTATCGTTAAATTATTAGTGGTAGAATCATCAATAAAACACTCTATTTTATATTTTATTGTAACAATGCATTTTTCCATGGACCTGCAGTTCTCCCACTTTGTTGCAAACTACCTGAAATTGAAATGATTGGCATTTTAACATTTTATATTCTGCCATTATGACTTTCTTTCTATTTATAGTTACATATAAACTGTTATATTAAAGCTGTTCAATCTATACATGTAAATAATAAATTGTTGCCTTTTGTAGAATGTTAACTTTAATAATTTGGCCTTATGCTAAATACAAACTTCCGTAAAGACCCTCCCTGAGAACCTCAAAATAATTCAAGACCCCCCTTTTTTTCTAAGTTATTATTTCCGGACCCCCCTATTCTCTCCTCCCCCTCCCCCCTTAAACTTAAATAATGACTGGTCCCTAATAACAACACTGACTCACAGCACTCACTCTGAGTGACACTGTGACACCAGGCTGCATCTGAGACAGTGAGACTCAAGTCCCACACATTTAATATACAAAAATTTAGGATGCAATTCCAAAATATCAACTTGGGTGTGGTGGCTTATGCAGGATTTCTACATACCGGTAGATTCTGATATAGAGGTTGCAAATGGTTGCTCTGCAAAAGAGCCATGCATGTCCACTCATGTCATCATCCCCCCTGGGAAAATTTTGATATAGGATAAGAATATCAATAATATTTAATCATCAGAAAGGGAGTCAGTCAATGAAAAAATATTTAATACTGTAACAAATGAAGGGAAATTGATTATAAAATAACATTATTTTTATACTATTTTATTTATTTTTTATTTTAATTTATTTTATACATCTGGTTATAGTCAATACCGTATTTGCCGGACTATACGTCGATTTTCTACGACCCAAAATGGATGTTCAAAAGTAGACCTCGACTTATACACAGGATCGTAAAATTACGAGCAAAAATTAGACCGGATATACTAGTACCCAGTCTTTTCTGTGAGTCAGAAAATGGGCCAATCAACACTCGTTAAACTCGTCAATGAATAACGTCATCTTAACCTCGTGGCTCGTTATGAGTTAAACGCATCGCGATATGCCTCCTAAACGAAGAAATTACGAAGCACGATTTAAGCTAAAAGTTGTTGATTTTGCCGAAAAATCAAAGCGTGGTATATTCCTTCAAGAAGTGCGCAATTTCAAACAACAATGGATGGCACAGAAGATGACATGCTGTGGGAAGATGAACAAAGTAGTTCGGACGATGATGAAGAAATTAACGAGGAAGTCGAGGCTCATGACCCTTTCGATGATCGGGTCACCGCAGAACAATTTTGCGAACTTTTCGGTAATTCTGATGATGATAGTGACAGTGTCTTTGAAGAATTTTAGATTTTTAGTGTGTATATTATATATTTAATTGTTTAACTTAATATTAAATATTCTGTAAGTACTATTCTGTGTCTGGTAACTATTTGATTTGAGGGACTCGACTTATACATAGGGTATCGTCAAAATAACAATTTTTTTGGCGAAAAATAGGGGGTCGACTTATATGCCAGGTCGACGTATAGTCCGGCAAATACGGTAACCATGCAGGAGTGCTGTAGATGGAAAATTTCCTGTCAAACAAAATTTGGAAGAGTTGCAAACTTCATCCATCTTTGAACTGAGTTGTTATATTCTTTATCAAACAGGGGCGGATCTAGGGGTAGTCGAATCGATCACGCGACTAAGGTAAAAATTGCGCAGTTAATTAATTAAGTTAATTAATTCAAACTGCGGTCCATAGCAAAGACATTAATATTCAAAATTTGTGTCCAGGTATCAAGTTTCATACAGCGGCAAGGCCTTCGATAAAGTAATATATCAAGTCACAGAACAGCGGTGTTGCGCGTGAGTTTTGATCGCTCTGTAGTCTGATTCTAGCCATCGGATTGGCCAATTTACTTTTTGATCGATCTGTGGGGAGTTCTGATCGGTTTGTGGATCAGGGGCACGTATACAAGCTATCCGATTGGCTAATTAAAAAAATATCTGAATTCTCATTGGCTACATTTTTTGATCGATCATATGCATGATGCATCAGCCTTCAGTTCAGTGTATACGGCATGATTCTATAGCCTTTCTGATCGCAGCTTGAACGCGAAGCTTCAATTTCAAGTGCCACAGAAATATAAAAGCGAAATAGCGAATATACTGCAATGACGTCTTGTAGTATTTACGAGACTGTTCAGTCCGCGTTTGAGAGAAATGATCGGCCATATCTTCAAGATGTTTACGCTGATCTGATGAAGCGAATCGACGCTTTGCCGAAGAGTTCTGTTGAAGAGCTGTTGAGTGCTATCAACAACACGAGCTTCTGCCTCAGTAGAAATTTTGGTGCCAAATCTTTCATCCGAAGTATGTTCGAGAAAGGAAAAACAAGACTTGTACAGCCATAAAGTAAATATATTCTATTTTAACTAAATTCGACTCTTATTATAATAGTTTTGGACTTGTATTAACCGAACAATCTGTGCGCCATGACCGGCTGGCATGATCGTTTATGAAATTAGCATATTACCGCGGTCAAACGTTTATTAATATTAAATATTTCACTTGTATACCGCGAACCCAGCCCGGCCAGCCGAACCAATATATACTGTAGTGTAGGCATTTTGTTTATGCTTTTTGTCGCCTGATATTAGTTTAAGATTTTGATTTTGATATCTATTATCCATATAATGTATAGGGACTGTCAGTGTGTCTTGTTGACTTGTTAGACCACATGGCTTGGTGTAATACGATCTCTAGTTTTTTATCTATGAAAATAATATAATCTCGTTGCATTACAAGTTTTTGGTACGTTTTTATCTTTCCTTGCAAAGAATCAGATGTTCAGTTGAGTTTATCAATTTAATCTGAATAGGATTAAGTTAGGTTGGAATAGGTTTTAGCCTTTTAGGTTGGAATAGGTTTTAGGTTAGGACTTAGGTTAGGTGGGGGTATTAGGGTGGGGGGTATTAAAAGGGTTGGAATAGATCTAGACTGGGATGGTGTTAAAAATTGAGCAATTTCACATCCACGAAATGTCCCATATAGTCACCCATTTCTAACCAAACTCCTTTTGCTTCGTGGTAAAGGTGTGAAAGGTGGGTGTCTGGCACCTTAAACCAGTTTGCTCTCTTTCAGCCTTTCAAAGGCTGTCCATGTCGGAATCACAGGCATGCTGATGAGCCCTGATATTGGGCGAAACAGTCATTTTTGCACCTCACCGTTATTTACCGAAAATCCCGAAAAAGATCTAGTGTCGGTATTAATAACTAATCATACCCCCGGGAAAATTTCCGTACCCCCCCCCCCCCCCCCTGAATGTTCACAAACGAAAATTTTGACTAACGTACGAAAAATCCTGGATCCGCCCCTGTTATCAAATTCATTAAAAATTCATGAAGAAAATTCAAAAGAAATTAATATTTATTTATTTTATTAGCTAATTGCCAGTTACACATTACAATTACAATTACAAACATAATTATACAGAGTGAAAACAGTTTTGGCAGGGACACCGCAACAGCAAAGCCAATTACAGTACTGTGGGCCCAACACACTTAAAACAAAATAGAATAGATAGATATTACATAATTAATGCCAGTGAATCAAGATTAGAAGCAACATTTAATCAATATCTGTAAATCGCATACAGATTCATCCTGATTTACATAAACTTTTGCCTCAATTTACTTAGCTAAAATCACTCCAACTTGAAAAATAGTTTGAAAACATGGCTATTTAGATGAGTCCATTTGATAAATACGATAAAAGCATTATTTGCAGCCAATCTGTATCTGATTAAATACTACGGCTCACTTGCAGCTCACCTTGCATGTAAATCAGATACAGATCGCTGCTCATCCTTTATCTATTGTACATAAAATCCTGTTATTATTTTATGAAGCAAATACCATTTAGTTCTTTTTGTGCAGGTACTGTGATCGATGCAAACACTTGGGATGTTGTTTGACTTTTGGAAAGCTAAAAAAACACTTGCCTAGTGGCTCATGCTTTATTTTTAAATTTTTCTCTAGATTTACAATATCCCTCAGGTTTGAATCACAATCAGACTACAAGGAAAATCATTGTTACTATATTTATAGGTCAGTATAATTGTATGCTTTGCAGCTTCTTAGAGATGACATTTGAATATTAATGTAGAAGACTGGTATTTCACTACTGGCAATTCTTCTGGAGGGCCGTCAACATCCATGGGTTTCTGGAAAAGCTACAAAAGACTTACCCAAAGACAAAAAGTTATCATTGGTATAAGCTGGATTGCAACAGGTTTACTTGGTCCACATATTCTTCTATATTTCATTCCAAATGCTAACCAGCAAACTGCTACAAAAGAAAAAATATGAAGAGGCAAAAGAAAAATAGAAATTTTATAAATTATAATACAGGAATAGCAAAAGTATTCTTATTAATTAAAATGCTGAGTGAACATTGCAGATGACTAAAATATATAAAATATATATTTTATCATAAAAAGCAGCCAGCATTTAATTACTATTGTAATTAAAATAAGCAGTTTGTTCCACACATTTTTCTTACAATACTGTTCTCAACAGAGTGTTATAAATATTATGGCCCCATTGGGCAAGCCTTGTCAAATTGACTGTTCTGATTAAGCCATTGCTGGCTAGGATGCCTAAGGCTTCTAACTTATCCCTTTGTTGAGTAAAATAATCTGGCATTAGACAGAGTAAAACAATAAAGGAACTGTTTTTGGCTGGTTCAGGCAGGAATGGCTGAAATGGCTGAATCACTGTTAATCACTTGCAACCCCATGTCTGGGGATTCTCCCTTTTTTGACTGTCATAATAGACAGAGTAAAACAATAAAGGGGGTGTTTTTGTAAGCTCAGGCAGGAATGAATTAACTCAGGAGAGCGTAACGGTATGAAGCATACCTTTATGCTCTCTTGGTTAAATAAAGTGTAATTGTTTTTGTATTTTTTGTGAAAAACACTATTATCAGTATTTACTCTGCAATCATTCAAGGAATTAATTAGAAACTTGTACATGTATATTGTTCCCTCCAGGTATTTTGCAGCCTTTAGGTATTTTGCACAACTTGTAAACTAATGTTACTCTCTCTCTCTCTCCTCCACAGAGGTTTCTGTGAGGATTCTGAGACTGAGCTGAGGAAGAAAGACAGTGGTTTCTTCCTCAGCCTCAGAATCCTCACGGAAACCTCTGCAGAGAGAGAATATTACTATAAATCTAAGGGTGAGTCGAAGTTATACAGCTAGGTGTAGTGAAATCTTCTATTTTACAATTGTAGTGGTGTGAATACGATAGAACCATTGAACATGCTCTGATCTCCCAAGTGATTAGAAATTTTTTTAATTGTGTATATTGCCATTGGCACATGTGTAAAAGGTGGGGCATGTACTCCGTTACTCCCTACAGGTACGTTTGGTTTTGCGCCTGTTATACAGATTGGGTAACAGTAAAATAATTATTATAGACTATAGTATACTAGAAGTTACTATTGCAAGTGAAGTGCTGCCTCAAGTGGGACAAGTCGACAACAATCAGGGGCGGGGTGTCACAGTGAAATGTGTTACCCCGTGAAATCTGTTACCCACGGAAACAAAGTTCCTACCGGCTAACGTCTGCGATGGAGACTAGAAATGTCTCAATACCGGAATTAATGTTTAATTTTCTCTGTAGCAACGCGCGCTTTTGCCAGAAATTTAAATAAATTTCGGGTGGGCTTAAAATACAACGAGTTGTTAAGATCGCGATAAATGTGTTCTTTTAAAAAGTCAATGTTGACTAGCTAAAGATACACGGCGACTCCTTGGCAAGTTGCTAAAAATTCGCATTTTAAATATCAAACTTCACATAACACGAAGTTTACTTAAAGTTAGTTGTTCTGACTTTCAATAGAAGCGATTTTTTACCAAGTGCAATGTTCCTATCAATATTGCGAAAAGAACATCCGGTTTGATTGTAATGTAACTATCTCTGAAGATGGTCCGAGGTCATTGACCAAAAGCTCAGAACTTTTTAAATAAAACATGTTGTTATAAACCCACAAAAATTAATTTAAATAGATCATGATAGTTCTTTTTTTTTCATTGCATGTATATCAGCAAAAGGAAATAATGGAATAATGATTGAAAGACTGAGTCTATAGGAAATTACACCCAGGTAACACATTTCACTGTGACAGCGGATCTAGAATTTTTTTCACCTTAGTCAAACTATTCCTGGCTAGGGGTCAATGTAACTAAAAGAGCCTTGTTCACTCCCAGAGGTTCACTCCACTGATCGGTCTGATCCCTCAAATATATACGGCTCTTTTTCGCGTCTTGAGTCTGACTCACTTTGTCACTTTGTTCATGTTTCCTGTGGTCATCGCAGCGGAAGTGCAGTCTAATCACTCTGATGACGGTGCCTATTAAACAAACTACGCAAGCACAGAACGCAAGGCAAGTCAGGCAAGTGACAGCTGTTAGTCGCCTGGCACTGTCTGAGTTTGTCCTTGGTCTAATCTCTAATCTTGGACATAAGAAGAGTTGTTTTAATCATGGCCAAAGCTGGGAGTGCGAGTGTATCTCCAGTGATGCAGTTTGTACGGATTGGCTTACTGTTGTTTACTGTGGCGTTCTGGCCGGGTAAGACTGTTGTTCATTTGTATTTGTTGCGCAAAGTTGATCCGAGTCGTTTATGCTGTTGTACTACAGTGAAAAGAAATGCTATATTAAATGTTCGTTTGTGCGTCATAACCACAGCACTTCAACCCTTGCGTCTGGGTTTTCTTTTCTTTTTTTTTTTGTCGGCTCATGCGCTCTAGTGAATGTATTTAATATCTTCATACTTGAAAAAATACTGGGTAATG
Organism: Paragorgia papillata; assembly: GCA_035771165.1. Taxonomy (NCBI): domain Eukaryota; kingdom Metazoa; phylum Cnidaria; class Anthozoa; order Scleralcyonacea; family Coralliidae; genus Paragorgia; species Paragorgia papillata. Next base: position 3,055,995 of record JAWNZC010000337.1, read on the forward strand.
ATGACATGATGTACAGTACAGCAACGCAGGAACAAAAATATTAACGCCATGTATTTAATGTCGAGCGTTATTGCTTTACGCAGAAGAAAAATCATTTCGAGAAACTCATCATATTAAACTATTAAACATTTATCCTACGACGTGCTATATTTTTCTAAAATGAGCATTTTCCGGCAAATCCCAACCGCAATGCATCGCGAGTTTTCGCTAGTAAAATTTGTCAAATACTCATTGGTCAACTGGTCCACTCATCTAATTATAAGTGAACTGGTCAAGCAAATTAGCAAAATGGCTGCTGTGCACATCTTGCTTTATATAAGGTAAATATTTTAGATTTGAACTTCTTACAAGGTTTTCTAGTAATTATGTAAGAAAATGTCTAGTTGGGTTGGTTCTGTATTAACTGAGGTCAACAGTGGCATTATTTGTAGTTAAAAATAAAAGAAGCTATAATGCAGTCAGGGCCAAAAACCGCTGCCAAACGTTTGCGCATGCGTGAATTCTCTAGAATAAATAACCAGACAGCGAAGACTAAGTAAGACTTGACTATTCATTTGTGTTTTAAAAAAAGGGTAAAGAAAATTACGAAGGGGTAAATTCAGAATATGTTACAATATTGACAAAGAAGCCATGCACAAATTATCTACCTTATCTTTTCGGTAGTATACTTATAATTTTAACTTTTGTGTTGGACTCTCGGACCAGTCCAAATATTTCAGTGTTTTCCCGCTCTTTTTCTGAGGACGAGCTCGGACGTTTGGCAGCGGTGTTGTCAGGGCCTCTTAACTATATAAATGGGGGCCAAAGCCCCCCCAGTCCCCCCTTGAGACCCCACAAATTGATTTTACCCCCCCCCCTGTAAAAGTCCTTTTTTGCCCCAGGATAAAATGTATATGGATAAGCAAGTCAGTTGAATAGTTTCAGTTGTTACAAAGGTATAGATAAATCTTTATATTAGTTAAATAATTTTTATTTTGATAAGATGTAGGTGGTGATGAAAAATATTTTTATAGTTCCTCAAACCATTTTCCATATTATATTTGAAAGTGAACATGCTGATGAGTTCTGACTTCTGACACATTAAGCAAAACAGTCAGAAATGTGTTGTATTTTAACTAGTTTTTATGACATTTTATGACTTTCAGTGTTCTTAAAAATCACCCCTCAGAATGCAGGAAATGGCATTTCTGAGACTAAATTTCAAACATTTCCAGGGGTGCATGCCCCCAGACCCCCTAGAAGAGTCCCTTTTTGTGAATGCCCTCCCCCCCTCCCATAGAAAAATCCTTAAAAGAGGCCCTGCCCTGGGTGGGGACCCCAGGCTATTCATATTTTGTTTGGGGGAATGTGAGGTATAGGTGTAGCAGGTCAGGGGGGGAGCAATTGCCCTCCCAAAATACAGTATTTGAAAAAGGTAAATTCAGGCACTTTGAGTTTCTGCTAGGAATTTCAGGCAATTTTGACATGTATTTCTGTGGACAGAAATGTTCAGGAAATTTTCATTGATAGATAGGTAATTGGACCCACACTGGTGTTAAAACATTGTGTGTAATACACTTTATGATAATATCAAACAATACAAGCTGGGAGCTTTGGCAGAACCATCGCATTGGAGGATAACTGAAATAAACTATTTTAGGAGATATCGGTATATATATAAAAAGAAGTGTGCGATTTTTAATTAATAGAAAGGGCCAAAGGAAGAGTATAGAGTATGAAAATCAATGAAAAAGACTGAAAAATACGACTTAAAAAACAATATTTAACCCTAAATTTTTCAGGCAAAAATCTCTGCCCTCCCAAATAGAACCTAATGATGTGAGGGGATTTTGTTGGCTAAAATTACATTGGAGGTGGAGAAAATGAAGGAGCTTTGTATCAAAGCAGCCTCGTACCATGGAGAAAATTAGAAAATAGGGGGTATTTGTAAACTATTTGTTGTTGTGTTTTCATGATTGATGAAGTACATCATGCATATGCTTGTGGGCTTGCTTGTTTCACTCTCTGATTAAATGGCAGCCACTATGTTGTAAAACCAATTACAGTATAAAACCTATCTTGGTAATGTATCTTCTACAATATGCAGAAATATTGCAATTGGTGTTTTGTTGATACTTGATATTAATGTTGAAATATATTGTGTTCTTGTTATATACGTGTCTTTTGTTTCTGTGTATGTAAAATCATTTATAAATATTGCTTTCAAATTTTAAGAGAAATCATTTTTATTTTCTCCAGGAGGGGGAGGGGGATATCTTAACTTTTATTGCACTTAATCCCCTACTCTGAGAGGAGTTTTACAAATGTTGCATAGTATTACTGACAAAAGCCTCTGTAGCCAGGGTCCCCACCCAGGGGATGACCGCTGATAGGTGCATAAATGGAAGAAAAATGTATCTAGAAAGTATCTTCAACGCACTAGACATACAAAGACAACTGCCTGCTAAAATGTTTATGGCAGTAGATAAATCTTGGAAAGAAATAATGAGGAAAGTTGCATGCCTGAGACTTCCAAACGCTATGAGAGCTGCCACACAACCAGGTCTACTTGAAACATTCCAAAACAACAACGCTCTTTTGGATCAAATTCAAAAGTGTCTTGAAGTGTACCCTGGAATCCAAGTGTGTCGTATTTCCAAGGTTTTATTTCCTTTCTAATGATGAATTACTGGAAATCTTATCCCAATCTCAGAACCCTCATGCAGTGCAACCTCATCTGCAGAAGTGTTTTGACGCTTTTGACCGGATTTAGGACAGGGTGGACTGGGCGGTCGCCCAGGGTTTAAAGGGGGCGGGGGGGGGGGGGGGGGGGGGGGCGGGGGGCTCCACAAAAATGTCTTGAAAGTTGAGAAAATAGGTGTTGAAATGAAAAAAATCAAATATGATATATAGAGGGTTGTGTCCCATGTACTATATATATTGAATATTACTTACGTATCTTTAATCCTTTCTTATAATTGTTTAACTTACTCCCGTATCAAATTTACACTGCGCCTTCAACCGTCGTTGCCTTCGCAAGTTAACGAAAAATACAGCAAGATGCGCTTTTTGGCCTAAGGCCATATATACAGCATTCTTTGCAAATTTTATTCATCTACATTATATAACCCCAGTGTCAGTCCAATTACTTACATCTTATTGTGAGTAAATGACGTCACGAGGCACTAATTTACATGTTTGGAGATAGAGACAATATTTTGAGAAACTGAAAACTCCAGTATTCCTTATTTGGAAATTGCAGTATACTGCCAATACTGGTATCAATACTGGATTCACGATTTTTCCGTCGTAGTGCCACTTTAAATTATCCGTTTTCCTAATTTTTTTGCCAGTGTAAAACCGGACGAAACCATATTTGTTTTCTTTCGTTTCCGGAGCTTTGTCGCAAAGCATTCTGGGAAAAGCGCAACACCTCCTAATTAATTTGATCGCGGTGAGATGATCGTCGACGCAGCGACACACACAATGAGCTATAGCATGCTTCTGCCTCATGCGAATAGTTTTATTATCATTGAATTTCCATGCATTGAAGTGGACGATACAGTTGTTGTCTTGTCAGAAGTGTGCGCTCAATAAACATTTCTGTGCCAAGATTTCGATCCGTTAAGTCATTGCGTTGTCACGTTTCGCATACCCTGCGCGAGTGCGCATGTTCATTGTTGGCCCAAAGAAGCTGCTGGTATAGGTTTGTTGCAGATATAATACCTTTTCCGTGATGATGTGATCATGATGTTGAACCTGCCTTGTTGTGCGTTGTTACGCCATCGTCTGTAGTGCGTAATCTTAGTTTGTTTATCTTCAATACAGTTACAACAGCTATAAGATAGGCTTCTTCGACGGTGTCGACACTGTTCTGCAACATTAATAATTCATTGATTCACCTCAGACTGGAATACTCCCAGTCTCTACATGTGTTCGTCCATCCCGTGTCGAGGAATTCACGAATTCGGAAGTGTAAATGAAAATGAATGCTGCGGCCTTGGCCTGATGTTATAGATTGAAATAAGTGTTGTTCCAACACCGAACGCGTCATTTTGATGCGCATGCAGTTGAGATTACGAACTAGCTTATTATTGTAACCGCTGCGCCAGTGTCCACCAGTTTATTCTTTCTGTTGTGGTTGATGTCGCACTGTATGAAGGCATTTCTTGTCTTCGTACTGGTTATATGTACTTCGGATGCTCTGTGCGCAGTAACAGCTTGTTTCAGACGCAATTATACTGACGTTGCAATTGCGCCCTGTTGGCGTTTCTCGAGTCGTTGTTTCCGTTGCGATTGCGCATGAGTTGGCGGCATCCTCGTTGGTAATGTCCCATCTCTGGATCTCCACAGTTGAAACACTCTACGTCTTCCTTTGATCGCCCTGCTGCACCAGTAGCCGATGTATAGCTTCAATCAGTTTTTTCATCAGGCGCGTTTGTTGTTCGTACAGGCTTTCAGACTTGCCGGCTTGTGTGTTGCGGTTGCTATATTAACTTCTTGGCTCTTTTACTTTTTCTCCACAATGAGAAAACCAGTCGTAATATGTTGTCGTTAATCCTTCCTTGAAACACGCCGGATTTGCTTGATTGACACCGATATTGATATCCAGCGCTCGTGTGTCCAATTCAGTAAGAGCAGCAGGAGATGAAGGAGTCATTGCTCAAATTGTCGAGTATTTCCTCTTGCAAGAAGGCCAGATCTTTTCAGAGCTTACTCTGAGCCATTTGTCTCAGCTGCATGCATGGTGATTCTCTAGGTCAACTAGATTTTCTCCCGTCTCTCGTCGTCTTTGTCACAAAGCCAATTTGTGTACCATCCTCAGTCTCACCATGGATTGTAAAAGGTCTTTTTACTATCCATGGTCTCACTATCTGGCCGGGACGTCACGTCCTCTTCTTTTCCCTGCGTATAGCTTCAATCAGATAGTCCCTTGGGTCGTCGTCTTAAAAATTGTTGGCCTCCGGTTTGTTAATAAAGGATTTAAGGTGTCTGTTAGAACAATGAAATGTGGGTGTGTCGTCACTGTCGTGAGATAAGATGGTTATAATCAGCGTTCACTCGTGTGATAAAGAATTTAATATCCCCCGTGAAGCTTTAAGGTCAACTTGCACTTGCGGCCCCTCGTGGCCGTTAAGCCTGGTTTCCATATAGCCGTAAGAGCCGGCGGCATGGCTGCGTCAAGGGACAATGGTCCAATCGCATACAGCTTTTTATTGCTGGCTAATTTAACACTGTCTATGATTGGACCTTTGCCGCAGCCATGCCGCCGGCTCTTACGGCTATATGGAAACCAGGCTTAAAGCATGTACTCGCGATAATAAATCTTTTATCACACTCGTGAGCTTTGTTTAACCTTCACATATTGATTTGCTAATTTTGTTTGTGTTTTTTTTCTTAGATAACAGGACTTTGCTTGTTTGTAATTGGAATATGGTCAACAGTGGAATTAAATAAATATGACGACTTACCAACTCCTAACAACTACAATAGTGCTGCCATTGTTTTAATTGTAATTGGCCTTATTATTGCTTGTGTTGGCATTTGTGGTTGTTGTGGAGCATTAAGGAAAAATGTTTGGTTGCTAAAAATGGTAATTATTTATTTAAAGTAACCTTTCGGATAGTGTATACTTTGAAGGGAAGGGGGGTTACCAGTCGTAATTATTGATTTATATTCTAAAATTTGGAGATTTTTAAAAGCACAATGTGATGAATCATTGAATGGGATATCTGTAAAGTGCTGCCTAATATACGTTTGTGTTTTATTTGGATTGGCTTAATTCAGAATGCTGTCCAATCAGCGTGGCTGAGGTTCTGATTATCCTAATTCGCATAACTCACAATCATAAACAAACAAGAAACATGGCGCAAATTTACCTAAATATATAACACTTCGAAGAACAGCCACAACAAGCAGCCAACTTTTTGTTACAAACAGGTAACCACCATAGAAATGTAGCTTAGACCTTAATCAAGATGACTAAGCCGGTTACCATCCGTGTATCACAAGATAGCATTGTTGATCCGGTGAGTTAAATGTCTGAAGGTATCATGAGCAACACTCTACTGCGTAGTATACAAAAGCTCAGCTTTAACATTACGTACATGGCGGTATTGGCAAATTACCAAAATAATAAGTAAATTACGAATATGAGACTTCTCTTGATCTACCAGATCTAATAAATTTCTGATTCTTTGCAAGCTTATGTTGTTGTAGCTTTTCTTCGAAGTGTTATATTTAGGTGTATTTACGCCATATTTCTTGTTTGTTTATGATTGTGAGTTATGCGAATTAGGTTAATCATAACTTCAAGCACGCTGATTGGATTCATTCTGAAGTGAGCCATTCAAAATAGAACACCAACGTAGTTTGCATGATTCCACAGAAATCCCATCCATTCCAATGTGTTTTTAAAAAACCATAAATTTTAGTATATAAACTCAAAATTACGGCTAGCAACCCCCCTTACGTTTAAAATATATACTATCCGATACGATCTGGAATGGTTGCCTGCTTGTAACAAAAAATGCCATCAACGGTGTTTTTGAGACACTTTTATCAAGGTTGGCCGGCCGTCTAACACTTTTAATCCTTGGGTTTAAAATTTATAGTCGACCTTTCTATTTTAGTACGTTCTAAAAGGGAAGTATCTATTATTCTATTACTCTATTAGGCTAATTCTCTTCTAACACGTTTGGCGCATATACATGTACGCATAGCGTACCTTTTGTTTTTGCATAATACCGGTAGGAGTGCGATCCAGACTTGTATTTATACCTGTGTACTGTAGGTCTGGTGAGCTAGCCTGGTTAGTAGGATGGCTCTTTTAATAACCCGCTGGAGGAGGCTGACACAGTCTCTGAGTGACCTCTGGTTTAGCCCAGTTTATATATTTTGTAGATTTCTGTGGGTTTTTTGTTTTTTTGAACTGGTTGTTTTTGTTGTTTTAGTTTGCTCTCTTTCTTGGAGTAGTTGTTCTTTGCGAGGTGTGTGTTGCTGTGGCCGGTTATGCTTATCAATCTAAAGTAAGTCTCAAGCATGATTTATTATTGTGTCTTATACGATCGAAAAGATGCCCTGCAGTGTTCGTCAAACATTCTGGTAGAAAATAACGATTATGTGTAGTAATGAATAAAATCATCTGGCATTAGCCAGAATAAAATCTTTAAAGTGGCCAATGGGCTATACGCGAGTTGCACGATCATGCGCCCGCATCATTTTGGCGGGCCACAGGCATAATTTTGGGGGGCACAGGCATAACAAATGTGGTGAAGATAGTTAAATTTCGTGTAGTATTGGCCACGTTTTTATGCATGTGACCCGCCAAAATGATGCGCGCGCAACTGGCCTATAATGCGTGCAGGCAACTGTCCTATATACACGTTTAACGTATTTTTTTATGTTATAATGTTATAATGTACAACGCATGCTCTGTTTGATTACTGAAATCTCACGTAATCATTTGGCGTAGTTATTTGATTGCGCCATCATTCGTCAGCACTTTGCTACTTTTCCTTGTTTCTCTACTTCGTAAAACGGTTAGTTATTTTATAAAACAAATAGAAAATTTCTTTGACGACTCTGTACTGTGATAGAAACACGAATGACGTAATTTCAATGGGGGGAAATGTGTCGGCTGCGCCACGTGTTTCCACTGGGCATTTCTTCCGGTTGAAATTACGTCATTCGTGTTTGTAATTGTACCACAGTACAGAGACACAGTCAGTAATTTTCTATTTGTTAAATATAGCCAGAGACTTTTCCCTGTGCTGAATAAATTCCTCTGGCATTAGCCAGAATAAAATTCGTAAAGTGACCATGCATGCAGCTGAGTAGTTAACCGAAAGAGGCTTTACAATGTGGAACACCGCTGCCAAATGTTTGAGCACGCGTAAATTTGGTAGAGTAAATTAATATTGCCAGAGAAGTGGGAACTAGCCGTGACAACAACAACCAGACAGTGAAGATTAAGTAAGACTCGACTATTCATTTGTGTTTTAAAAAAAGGGTCATGAAAATTACGAAGGGGTCATTTCAGAATATGTTACAATATTGATAAAGAAGCCATGCACAAATTACCTACCTTATCTTCAGTTTTGAACTCTCGAACCAGTCCAAATATTTCAGTGTTTTCCCGCTCTTTTTTGGGGTAGGAGCTCGGATATCGCGCCGGCGCAAAACGTTTGGTGGCGGTGTTTGTGTGTGGTGATTCCCATCCTTAATTAATAACTTTGCGTGTACGGTTGGGTGTGTAAACGTGATCCGTTACGACAAGGAAATATGCACAGCAGACCTGATTTTTATATTCACTACATATGTGTGATGTTTGGTTTAAAGATGCACATGAACAGCTCATGTCAGATAGTTTTGTACCCGGAAGGAAGACGTTACGGTACAACCTCGTCCCCAGGGCCATTTGTGGGGGCTGGGCCAAGATGGCGGCCAAGAACAAATGGCCCTGGCACAGGCTGAGCTATCACCACATCTGATTGGTCGAGATAACATTGGATGTTTTAGGTATTCTGATTGGTGGAAACAAGGCGGGCGGCAGGCTAACTCGCGGGCATTTGTTTATAGGCTCAAATTATATTAAATAAGTGATACCAGAATTGCCGGCTGTTAAAAAGAACTTCAAAATGAATGAAAATGTGAGGAAAGCTGGCGAAACACTCGTAAAAACGTGGGAAGAATATGTAGTGATGGCTTGTGTCGTCTCTGTGCCCTGGCTGCCATACAACGAAGTCCATGGGACGGCAGTTTAGAGTGTTTTCTAAATCGGGCGAACGAAAGGCTTGGTGAACAAAGTCAAAAAGTATTTTGGTTGCGAAAGGAAAGTACAACACAGGACAGAATTTACATGTTTGGCCATTGAGAAGCAGGCTTTTTTCAAACAAGATTCTCGACTAAACGAAGCCTAAATGTTTTTCAAAACGCTGAATTGAATCCACCGAAAACTCACGAAAACAAGGCGGCCCAGCCAGACAACGGCAATCCAGTTTCTTGCGAATTTGGTACAACGGTGAAGCAAATGATAAATAATAAGCATTTACAGATATTTATTAAAAGTGTATTTATTTTAATAATTCGACAATGTATTTGGAAATTAATGTTTTGATTGTTTTCAGTTTGGGTCAGTCAAGCTGAACTAAATATTCAGAAAAAGTTGAGCCTGACTAGGCGCGATAAACTTAGTGAAGACTGGGTCCGAGTCAAAAATGAGTCAAAATATGACTCATTTTTTGCAGCCTGTGCCAAGGCCATTTGTTCCCGCCATTTCGTTTTTGGCCGCTATCTTGGCCCAGCCCCCACAAATGGCCCTGGGGACGAGGTTGGTTACGGTACATTGTATAAGATCTTGCGTTGTCTGTCATTGTGAGACCATGCACTACATTATTGTGAGACCTTGCAGTACGTTGTCACACCTTAAGCCGGTTTTCCACTAGGTTTTTTCGCGCGAAAAAAAGAAAAGAAAAGGTCGCTTCGCGCGAAAAAAGTCTCCTAGTGGAAAACCACCTTTATACGTTACGTTGTGATCATGAGACGTTACGTTACCTTGTGAGACAGACTGATAGACGTTACGTTGTGACGTGCTTTACGTTACGTTATGACGTGCTTTACGTTACGTTATGACGTGCTTTACGTTACGTTATGACGTGCGTCACGTTAGGTTGTGACGTGCTTTACGTTACGTTGTGAGACATTACGTTACGTTGTGACGTGCTTTACGTTGCGTTGTGACGTGCTTTACGTTACGTTATGACGTGCTTCACGTTACGTTGTGACGTGCTTTACGTTACGTTGTGAGACATTACGTTACGTTGTGACGTGCTTTACGTTACTTTGTGCAAGGTGCGAAAAGCAGCACACCCAGTTGGGTTTTCACGTGTGGTCGCATGCACGTGTCAACGATTTAAGGATTAATTTATTAAATAATCTATATAAGGATAGTGTATGAATTAGAACGAAACATTGGTTCAATTAGTGAAAATATTGTAATGTGATATTTAAAAAAAAAATTATTTTGCAGGTTAGGAATGCACTTTCAACTGGTTTAAATGAGACAATGGAAGAGTACATAAATGGCGGAGTGTTCCAGAATAGCTGGGACAAAATGCAAGAGAATGTAAGTGTAGTGGTATTATATAGCGTAGGGCGATTACGTCATCAATCAATCAATCAATTTATTCAAGGTACCCAAGAGGTCCTTGCAGGAGAATCTAGAGGTTAACCCTATGTAAAGATCCCCTAAATTAATAAAATTACAATCCTTAATACTAAAATACATCGAATTCTTAAATATTAAAATTTAAGTTATTTAAATTAGATACTATTCTACTTAGATATTAAAAATATTTAAAAAAATAAATAAATAAAATATAATAAAAAACACTAAAACTAATAACTATTACATGTTCATATGTGATTTAAGTTGGTTTTTAAACTGTTTAAAATTATTTACTTCTACAACACTACTAGGCAAACTATTCCAAAGATTAATTATCCTAACAAAAAAGGAATGTTTGTAACAATTCAATCTAGGTAATTTAGTGTACAATGTATAATTATGGTTAGACCTTGAGAGTAATATACATACATAAGAGTAATTAGATAAGAGTAATTGGATATCAGGAGAACACGCGCGAGTGCGTCGAGAGAGGAGACAGTTGTGACAGGTGATCGCGGTTCTTAGGGCCTGTTCACATGAGGCGAGTTATCTCGGGGGGTAGGGTTATCCCTATCCCCCGAGATAACTTGGTGTTAGTTTATTTCCATGTTAAAAAAGTAAACCGTTCACATGAGACCGAGATAACTCGGGGGATAGGGATAACTCGGTCGGAGCGATAGGGTAACCCTAGCCCCCGAGTTATCCCTACCCCCCCCCCCCCCGAGATAACCCGGTTTCGTGTGAACAGGACCTTAGTGTAGAGCTCATCTACATTGTAATAATAAGTCTTTGCTATTTGCTTGAATAAATACCCATTTATTATACCGTGTGGCTATTGTTCTACCAAGACGATCTCCGACTGCTACATAAGCTTAACTTTTAAATGTTCTTCCTAATTAATATTTAGATCAGTTTACTGTTGTTTTGTAGTAATAACAGCGTACATTCGTCTACAGGCCTTTAAAGGTGCTGTGTGTTCACGGTGGCCCTGAGAACGAGTTCACTGGTCGCTTGTCATATCACGTGCTTGGGCTACTGTGGCTTGACGAAACCGTGCATAGTAAAAAGAGTGGATAGGAAACTTGATGGTGTATATTCAAAGTTTAGGATTAATACAACTTAAAATGAAAATCGAACTGCCTGTAAATACGACAAAGCCATAATACGATAAAATTCCCGTCTATTCTTACTCATTTTAAAGGAAAATATCAAGGTTTACTAGTTAAAATATGCATCACAAATTCCAAGCAAGACAAAGTACTATTTTGGGACGCCAGTTTATTTGAAACAACACAGCAAACATCAAAACAAAGATCAACAACGTTTACCTCGAACACTCGATTGTGGCTTAGGCAGGTTTGTAAGGCGATAAAATCATTCGAAACGTCAACATAGTCATCTGAATGTGAGAATATGAAGAATTTGAAGAAAAGTTCACTTAAAAACCTCAGTAAAACAAGCATACTCACGCCATTCGTGACATCACAATTTGCAACTAGGTTTCAACCATTTTGCAAACTGAGTGAATGCGATTTAACCAATCAAAAGGCTCAAAATACCCCACATGACTATTAGTTTCCTATCCAGTCTTTTTACAATCCATGACGAAACATAGTCAGTGATAGAAACATTCGTACTGCTGACACAGCGCTACACGGTTGCGTATACACAACCTGCAGACGCAAAAATTAATGGTTAATATATATATATACATACTGTACCCGATCGTGATATTAATTATTATTTTTGTCTCTATGATCTATTGATTACTATTTAGTTCGGATGCTGTGGGAATAGAAACTACAGTGATTGGTTTCACGTACGCTGGAGTAAAAATGCAGTAGTTGATTCTGCTAATTCAACAGTCCCCGAAAGCTGCTGCCGGGAACAACGAGAGAAGTGTAACAGTTACCTTCATGTGCAAAATCAAACGGAAGTAGCAAAGTGGATTTACAAAGATGTATGTATAGTCATGTTACTACATATATGCGGTAGCCAACAGATTATAGGAAAAATAGACACGCAATGCGTACATGTGACTATCGCTGTTAATAAGATAAAGATACTTTTGTAAAGAGCAATCGAGAAACCAATCCAACTAATTGAACAACAATTCATAGGTTTCAATCAACGTGACTTTTTGCTTGAGATTTCATTCCTGATTTCCAGATGGTGGTCAGGCAAAATAAAATTAGATTGATTTGTACAACCTAGCAGTAGGGGTTCTCGTAAACACTTTTATTTCATTAATCAAATCACAACTCTTCGATACACAAAAGCACTGTTTTACATCTCAGTCCATGTGTCTTATATCACACTCAATATCCCTATGGGGGGTTACTCAATACCATATCAGAGTAACCCCCCTATAGGGAGGTACCTATTATTACAAAGTAAGATCTATAGGGGTACTCTGCGACACTAGCACAACGCAACTTGAGTATCAATATCATGTAAATATTTTGAAGTAATAATCGACCCTGACCACCATCTGGACAGATAAGACGGAAGTGACGTCACGTGAAAGTAAAGAATTCGAGTACTTCCTGAATACCTGGCGACTTTCTCGACTATATAGCGATCGTGTCGAATATCTGTCGATAGCTATCGAATATGACGTAAATGAGGTCCAAGACAATGCAGCAAGCAAGAAACACGCTGACATTATGGATACCACTGACGTAGGTCAGCTGTAGTCACAAAAATAACCCATTGCCACCAAAATAGCTTGTAGCACTTGCTAAATATCCTTGCGGGTATGAGGCCCTGAGCTACAGTACAGTGACATGATCATTAAGAGATAGGAAATGGCCGCCCGTGTTTCTATAGCTTGATGCAAACACTAGAATGAGTTGAGAGAATTAGAAAGTTTATTTGAACCCGAGCCGTAGGCGACGATGTGTGCCGTGACGTCACGTGTTGCAACATGGGAACTGACTAATCACAGCTTACCTTTGTGACTGCTTCCAGTTTGGCTCTATCAAACACTATATGTGTTATTCGGGTACTCTTGTTTCCTCCTAGTGAGGAAATACGAAGGGTGGCCCTTACTGGACTTCTCTATAAGGAGAACAGTTTAGATATGACGGATAGGGTTATTCAGTATAAATAAAGTTAGCTAAACAGGTCTTAAAGTGAAATACATGTACCCGTATCTTCGTTATGTCGACATGGTCTGCAGTACCACCAGTATACCCCTCAAGGATGTGTATAATTTACATTACGTAATTGACGGTACCGAAAAAGATCGCGGCGGTACTTTTTACCACAATGCTTTGCGACCTCAAATCAGCTCAAATAACAACTAAACATTGTTTATCATGCTAAGATGGATTAAGTAAGCAAGAACTTCATTCATATCAAAGTTGATCGTTTTAAAACCATATCTTCCAATAGCTGCAAGAAACAACATTTACTGCACGCAAAGGATTGTGGTTAAATCTACAAGTCGCCATCTTTTTCGGTACGGTCAATTGTGTAATATTAGGACCTTTTATACAGGGCAAAATATCCCCCGGCTTAAATAAGTCGCGAACAGCTCGTATAAACGGTCAATTCTTGAATAAGCCGCGGCTCGACTTATTTTGGACTAGCTTCAACCCTGGGCTTATTTTATTCGCGGCTTATTGATTACATGACCGTTGATACGAGCTGTTCGCGACTTATTTAAGCCGGGGGTTATTTAAGCCGCGGCTTATTTTTCCCCGTATAAAAGGCTCTATTGTTTGTTAATTTCAAAGGGCTGTTATGACTCTATAACCAACTTCTTCCAATCAAAGTTTGCTGTACTGGCTTCTGGAGCTCTAGGTGTTGCACTCATTCAGGTGAGATAACTGCATATATAATTGTATACATAGCGTATCCGGTGACTCATTAGCCTGCGTGCAGCCGCTTGTATTTCCGCTTCTTAATCAGCGGATTGATGATAAGGGATTGAGCAGCAGAAATACGAGCGCCTGCACGCAGGCTATAGTGACTCATCCCTTGGCGACGCCGAATGGTCGTTTGATTGTTTTTTATCGAGTGAGTGAAGTTTCAAATTAACGCTTTACTAATTTGTTTTCAATATTTTGGTTTACATGAGAGGAAAGCCCGCCCTCCTTATTAACCACTCGAGCCCACGCCCGGGATAGCTGAAAAGGTTTTCCATGTAAACGATGCTAAATTAAAGGGCTAATTTTATGTCACGAAAATCTTTCTTTGCATGACTACAAAAAAGTAATTATTATACCCGACATGTTTAGCAAACATGTCGGGTATAATAATTACTTTTTTGTAGTACAAAAAGAAAAAGAAACCCAATTTTGCTTTATTATGTCGTTTTGCATTTCTCAAATAGTCGTAATAGGATTTTCGTGTCCGGAGTCTGCCCCGGTAACCGGGCTAGCCCGCCTCATATGAACAGCCCAGTAACCGGGTCAGCCCAGCGCCTTAGCTTTCGTCCAATTTCAACTGACACGATCGTTATATATGCACGATTTCTTCGTGTTTTAAACATTATAACATAACCAAGATTTGAACACTCAGTATTTGAACCGTCATGACGCGGTTGGTTTCAAAGAAACTTATATGCGAGCAATAACCAAGATACACTCAGTTTATTATGGGGTCTGAAGGGTTTTCTTTTTCCGAAATGCCATTCGAAGGCTTAGGGGATGTTTATATGGAGAGGACAAGCCCTCATGGAGGGAGCTGGATCAGTTCACCTCGCATTGACATGGGAATTTTATAGCCCTTCGAGGAAGGTTGGCCCTTCGTACAATACATCTTTTCGGCCCTCTTTAGGGGCTGTTCATACGAGGCGGGAAGATAATGTGAAGCATCTGACACCACGTGACATACTATATCGTCAGATAGTGAAAGCGTACAGTTGGTTGAATTAAGCATATCATGCACCATCTACCAAAATATTTGTTAGATATATGGTGGAAGTCAAATCTGGTGACAAATGCCTGTATTTGACATTTATGGTGGATATAAGGCTAATAATTTTAAGCATCAAATATAGTTTATGAAGTGAATGCTTGTTAACTCCCACATGCAGCAAGTATAGAATGATGTCCCTACTAAAAGTGATTCCATGTATACTAGACATATTCTATTTATACAATGATTTTAGATCATCGGCGTTGCCTGTTCTGGATGCTTATGGACACATATTCAACGAAAAACTAATTATGAACTGGTTTAAAATACTGCAAGATACTAAATACCTCGGTCGGTACGGTATAATTCGCTTCCTAATACATATAATGCAGTGATCCCTGGAGCAGCAACGTAGGGAATCGTATGCTAGTTAATGTTAGGTGAAGGAAGTGTAGATTAGTGTTATAAACGATAGTTTGTTGTGCTAAACTACTCATTGAACATTAGCTATATCACTATCAACTAAAATTAGTAATGTAATAATTAGAAATCATAGAAAACATTTGGGTTATTCTGTCAAACGACTTTGTCTCAGATCACTTTTATATATAAAGTGTGTGGTTTTGTTTGTTTGTTTTGCTTGTTTGTTGTTCTCATTAACTTTCCGATCAAAATAACTGCAATTACACAGATTCTATATATATTACATTCCATATTACATTCTATAGATATTACCTAATAAATGTATGTTTTTTTATTCGTTCCGGGAGTCCGTACTGGAAAAATATTTGTGCCACGGTCTGTTCTTTCTGGTTTAGTATATAGTGTTTAACTCTCTGTCCATTTTGAAATGTTGCCACCAACCACCATAATGCACTTGTCATCATGGTTGATAGGCGTTTTGCCGACGTTCCGTTCACCTCTCTCACATTTGCTTTTCTCGGCTCTCTTTTTTTGTCGCCTTGCGCGCGCTCGCAGAACAAGCCATCTAGCCTTTTAACTCGTCTTTTTTCTCGCTTTGCGCGTGCTCGAAGAACAAGCCCTCTGGTCTTTGAACTCGCCCTTAAGGCCAATTTACACGATACGATTTGTAGTATATACGATTGTCATCTTGGTGTATGCAATCAAGTTGTACACGCGTATTAACATTCATCAACGAATCATAATTCGATGACGAATGTTGACACGCATGTACAACAACTTGATTACATACACCAAGATGACAATCGTACTACAAATCGTATCGTGTAAATAGGCCTTTACGTGCTACGCATAGACTGTCGGAAAACCCCGGAGCGTCTGCACGGAGGCTACTGGTCAACCGACTATACTGTAGGAGCACGCGCAACTTTCTTAGATCCTTTTTTTCTGCATGGTCGCACATTTATCGCATTTCATCTCAGCCAATCTTCAACATCTTGTCGTTGTCCAGTTACTCCGCGATGACCTGCTGTTGGAGGTGTCAAGACATTGCTGTCCAGGGATCGTGGCACGAGGAACAGCTTTGGGAGTTTGAGGTTGTTCTGTCTTCGTTCTCCCACCAACGATATACACCGTACCTTCCTTCATTAGACGGACATGGACGCATGGAGTCACATGCTGCGGTATATACACGAAGGTTTTTTTGCCTTCCCTACGGTTAGCGAATTGCTTGTGCAATGGAGTATTTAGCAATGGCTGCGAACTTCTTTTACTCCTTAACCTGACGGTAATTTTGGACGCCAACCGAGGAAATTACGTTCAGTACTAGTATGGGTCTTGTTGATGGAGTACTGGCCATGCATGTTTTCACAGCTTCTACCCTGTCTATAGGTGGAACACTCTCGATCCTTGGAAATAGCCAAAAATGACATGGCCAAGCAAAAACGCAACGAAAGGCTTGACCTTCAACCCTGAAAAATTTCTCATAACCACTAAATATTTTTCGTAGGTCGATCGTACTAAAGATCAGCGGCCAGCGCGGACTCCACTAAACCCGTAACCCGAAATACATAACTCGATATTCAAAGAGTCCTTCTGGTGTTGCAAACACGGTTTTCTCTGTTTCTCGGTTCCACTTGTCCATTAGCCACTATATAGCATGGTCTTTGAAAGTACTTATAGCCGCCCCTCATAAATCGTCGAGTGGCAATGGATGGTTACGTCGTTTGGGCATCGCTATTCCACGCAAAATCCTGTAGTGTACACGTTTTTCTTTTTCACGAGCACGACTGGGGACAAAACCACCTCACTGTCTGTGACGCATATTCTTTTCTATCTCTTCTCGCTGATGAAATGGGTCAAGTTCATCGTCGGTCGTTATATTTTTTATATACAATGTTTCAAGTGATTACTTTGATATAATCACAGGGAAACGAGCCATGCATCCCGCTATAAACCATGCCATGAGGCTACACACTCATGGGTTATACCTATGGTTATACCAGACATATATGTATGGATAAAATTCTTGACTGCACTCGTGCCTGCATTATGCAAAAAAGTTCGCGTAATAAAAAGACAATTATTATGAGTATCTTTTCATTCATTTCTTCTGCACGGTGAATTTTGCCATCAGATTTTTATAAAATTCTCATCAAATACTCAACCAGATACAATAGATTGGTTCCTGGTCTGTAACCAGTAACAGACAAACAGATCTAGCGGTAAAAACAAAACCAGACAGTTCTAAAGCGCGCTAGGGCGGTGCCATATGCCTATTGAGTCCGCACGAACGAACCAGTATTTTATGATTTTTTGAAGCAGTTGGGATTTTTCTGGGAGTTTTTTTCAGGAATTTATAGGCTTGGGATTTTTCTGGTTCCAAAACGCAAATTTACGAAATAGAACTATATCTGGAAAATGAAATCTAGTTCTGATGTAACCAGTTGATACTCTGATAGCAGTAATAAAATGTTCTGTTTTACTGTGCAAAGGAACGCATGTTATTTTGTCTTTACATTTGTTTCAAACTACCGACTCCGCGGGCGAAAAAAAAGCCCTGGGGACGAGGTTGCAGCCATGAACCTTGGGATTTTCTGTCAAAAAACATGGAATCTTGGGATATTTTGAGGCCCATATTGGGAATTTTACGAATTTCAGGCTGAAGGATATCAAGCGCTGCTATAAACTCGTGACGGTACTGCAACCTACGTATGACGTCAAAAGTTAAATTTTCCTTTTTTCAAACAGATCTTAATATGTCAACTCAAGAACGAAGTTAGATATGAGGGTAGTGAAAACACCAATCTTTATTACCAGTTTACAAGAAGAGAGTTTATTTCCAATTGAATTTTTCAAATTATAGCCATAGGTCTGTTACTGGATGAGGGGACTGGGGAGAGGGCTTAGAAGTAGCCCTCTCCCCAGTCCCCTCATCCAGTAACGCCTGCTACGCAGGCTACCATAGTCCTGTCCCATAATAGCCAATGCAAAACTAGGTAAAATCGTCATCTTGTGATTTAATATTAACAAATACCCACAACCTTCCCATAATATTAAAGCCCTGGGCTTATATTATTTCAAAGGACTTTTTTCTGGACTTTTTTTTTTCAGGGGGGCTTATTATAGTATGAAACTATGAGAGGTATATAGTGACTTTGAAACAGGATTCTTCTTCCCATATTTGTAATTGTCGTCAGCCATTCCACAGAAATGACACATTGTTAAAAAAATGAAATTAACATAATAACACCTACAATACCATTTTTGGGTACTACAATACCTTGCCCTTCTGGCATTGTGGAAACAGATATAAGAACATAGATAATTATGCATCGATTTGAACAAATATTGTTACTTTTTAGGAAAAGTGTCCTATTTTTGTATCAAAACTAAATTTCTTCATTATTTTATGTATTCAACTTGCCATTGCTATTTAATAACTTATTTCAAATTCTGATCTAAATTTCAAAATGAGGTATCAGCTTTGTGTTAGCCCACAGTGAAAACACCCTCATTTTAGAGTCACGCGAGTCACAATATTTTCACATAAAGTATTCTCATTTCCTGTCAATTTGAACAACTTCTTTAAACCTATGACAACTTGGTACTCTTAGTTAATGAAACCAATCTCAAAAAATCTGGGAATATCAGTCGAATGGAGTGGATCAAGGAACAAATCAACACAGAGTGTTAAATATATGTATTTATTATATAAAATAGAGTGTTTTATTGATTTTCTCGCCACTAATAAAAGTGATAATCTCACGTGTGCGATTATTTATGGTAATCGCACATGTGACGATTATCGCTGAATCAGCATTATTAATGCCATTTTTGCAAGGCAATAGGACAATTTTTTTATATAATAAACAGAACGTTCGCTCACTCGTGAGATATCCTAGTCAACACTCGAAATACATTTCATATTTCCGCACATCCATGTATTATTCTCTATTTAATTCAAATTCCATTCTTAAAATATTAATTTGGCTGTATAATTAACACTATTATAAAAGCAATTTTATACAAATTCTCATATACTGATCTTGGGGTACTGTTCTAAAAATATGCTTCCAGTTGTCCAGCTTTAAATCTTGTTCTAAATTATTATTGCAAATAGCATTAATGGCTCCAACAAACAAGTATAGGATAAATACCGAGAACGGAGGCTTAAAGCCGACGAATTGAAGAAGGTTTTCTAAAAGATAGCATTTACCGAATGTCGAAGGACATTGTTATGTCAAATGTTAACGGGATTTTATGAAATAATAAGACTCCAAAGCAACATTTGAATAATAGTTTATTAAACAACTTGAGAAGTACGTAAAGGTTCATTGAACACATACACAGACTTCTACAAGCTTGTTCGAATAATTAGTATGAATAATTAGTACCAGATCGATCTATCATTACAGCATTGGGCATGCGTATTGATGCAGTATTTATTTAAACTGAGTTTTTGTTATGTTATTTGCGACTGGTCACGCGAGTCACATTTTTATGTCACGCGAGTTACATTAAACTTGCGACATTATTTCATCGACTACAAATGTTTTTGCTCAAACTCACTGGAGTGTCATTGTATCTTGTCTAACTATATATGTCTTATAAAAGTTAAAATTAAATAAAATTAATGTTGCCAGGAAAATAAATAAGAATGCCACGCGAGTCACATGACCATAAGTAATTAAATCGCAGGCTTAAAATATAATTATTAGGAATTAATTATATTACTTTAAAGCTTCTGTGAAAAGGAGAAGGCTGTATTTTGGCTAAAAATATATTTTTGGATTTTTTGAAAAAAATCCGGAAAATAAAAAGTAAAGGGGTTAGCCTTTACTTTTTGACCGATTTTAGTCACTTTTGAAACTTTTGAGTTAGGCTCGAAAACGGTTAAATAAAGTCGTTTTAAAGCTTCTGTGAAAAGGAGAAGGCTGTATTTTGGCTAAAAAAAATTTTTTTGATTTTTTGAAAAAAATCCGGAAAAAAAAAAGTAAAGGGGTTAGCCTTTACTTTTTGACCGATTTTGGTCACTTTTGAGTTAGGCTCGAAAACGGTTAAATAAAGTCGTTTTAAATACTACCAAAATCAGTAGAGTGTCTTTCCCAGAAGAAAAAAGGTTGTCTGGAAGCTGGCGGCCCAAACGTTTATGTTTTGTGACGTCAACGGCTCAGGAATGTAGCGTGGCGTGTGAACGGATTCAACGAAATCAACGAATTCTGTTGAACAAGACGGCGTGTACTACATTATCACATTCATTTTACACTACGTTCAAAATTAACATCTTATTCAACTGAATTCGTCTATTTTGTTGTATTCGTTCACACGCCACGTCATAAAACGTAAACGTTTGGCCGCCTTCCAAACAACCTTTTTTCTTCCGGAAAAGACACTCTACTGATTTTGGTAGTATATCTCCCCAGGTTATCTAAAGCAACAGTACGTTGTGAGGTAGATACAAATTTAAGTCGGCAATTTGTTTCCTGCTTAACCAAGTATCTATTATTATATTCTATACAACAAATAATCTTCTTCTCCGTGATTTTACCAAAGGAATTCAATTCAAAGCTTATTAAATTCGAACTTCACGACGAACTTCCGTACCAAGTTCCCAACCTTCCAACGAATGTTGACAAACGAATTTCAAAAGCAAGCAGAAACTGACTATAATTACTTAATGTTATTTTATTGTGTAATACCTGTATTTAGCTGTAATTTAAAATACCAAACTTATCATAAGCAAATCAATGCTTTGCCACCACCAGCCTCTTCTTTCTTGCAATGTCATGTTACCTTAAAACTTCAGATCACTTCTAGAGATATTGATCTTGTGGTTAATGTTGGTATACTTGTTAATTGCATGTTTAGTGCTTTATCATTTATGACTCCAGCTTATCCTTCTAAGGACATAGCTGGTTATGTGACCTCGCATATATACATGCAAGTCACATGAATTTTGGGTGTGTCATGGGATAAGCGTTGGGTTAATAATGATGTCCTCTATTATACATACTACATGTATGTCAGTGAATGCCAACCATGGCACTGGGCATGCATATAGGTTGTTCATTTCAATTATACGTATCGGATTTCAAAAGCAAGCTGAAACGGACTATAAGGTTACTGTAAACCTTCGGGTTACGTTTTAGGGAAAATATTATAGCGCTCCGTCCGTTTATTGCATATACCAACTCTTACACATTCGAAAGTTGATATAAATGGCTACAAGACTGCAGCAAAACATTTGGCTATTTTATGAATGCAAACAAAAATAGCTCAGAAAATTTTCATTCCAATTCGAAATACTATAAGCGAACAACTATTTACTATAATGCAGTCTGAAAATTGATAAATATAACAGCAAAGTGTCTGGGTTTGTAAAAATTCCAAATACTTTCAAGGTGCTGTTACACGATGCGATTTTTCTTGCAACTTGCAACAAATTTACCAATGGAGAAAAAACTCGCAAGTTGCAAGAACTCCCAACTCCCAAGAAGCGTGTTATACACGTTCAGCAACTTGCCAATTTTGTTGCAAGTTGCAGCAAAAAGTAGAACCCATCCAACTTTTCTTGCAACTTGCAACACGGCAAAAATAACATAAATCGCAAGTTGCTATGGGGTGTTACACAGTGCGATTTTTTTTGCAACCTGCAACATTCAGGCTATTTGTTGCAAGTTGCAAGAAAGAGTTATCGAATTTTTACTATTACAGCTAAAACACAATCTCACAGGAGGTTGAATGGGCTTGCATAAAAGGCCGTGAAACGATAAATATTGAAAATTTCACAATTCCCAGACACACTTTTGTCACCAGAATATTCATTTACTCGAATATCAATTTTTAGATGATTCTGATAAATTCGTGTCCACTTAGGCCACATAAAAAAAAATATACTTGTTTAGCGTCCCCGCCCGACCTTTATTTTTTATTTTTCAAAAAACCCTATAAATTTAGTGCAAAAACTCTCAAAACGTTTTACCTGTAGTATTAAAAATGGTGATTTGCGCTTTGCAATCCAAAGAACACAGACCTATATATAAATCGTTCTACGCTTCATTCTTCACCCAAACATACATCAAACCGCAGGCATATTAATTACGACCTTTCGACTGAAACTAGACACTTCACGTGAAACTTAACTGCTTTGGTCAAACATGAAGTATTAGGCTTAAAAATGAGCGGAAAAAACTGGCAAATTTATGAAACATACCACTTATAACAGTGCGTTGTCGCCGCCGTGGTAGAACTCGAAGTATTATGCTCCAAATTAGTCCTCACACAACGCCAGTGAAGGTCTCACTATACCCACCATATTATATAAAAAATATATACAAAAAAAAAAAAAAACCTCCCTCCCGACCTGGAAAAATTGAAATAGGTGGACGCTAAACAAGTAATTTTTTTTATGTGGCCTTATAGCTTTTTAAAGTTCTTACTTTAGCTCAAAACCTTTCTTTGAGAAAAAGCCATGTGAAAGAAACCTCTTGTCACTTATTCACACAAAGTAACTGATAATGCGCTTTTTCCTTGCTTAGAAATAAAAAAACATGATTTCCTTTCCAGAAACTGAAAGCCCCTATAAAATGCTTCACTTTCAGCGAATAAAAAAATAAATAGAAAATTACGGTTTGAAGGTCTACAGTAACAATTAACAAAAAGAATAGATTGAACTATTGTGGGAATGTTGAAACTTGAAATTAAAGTCGTAGTGTATGCGAAACAGTGGCGTAGCATGGTCATTTGGGGGGAGGGACATACATGTAGTTGAAATTTATGATTTGACTGAGCAGCCAATGAAAACCCAAGCAACATCTGTTTTTGAATCGGGATTTTGACAAAGAGTCCAAAAGTATTGTTACGTACATGCAGGCTTTAGTTGACATTATTTAGTACATTAGACTAGAGTACATGCATAAGCATAGAGTTTTGTTTTTGCCAAGGCTGATTACTTTTGAAATTTAGAGTCCCTGAAATGTCATTTCTTGCATTTTTGGGGGAAACTTTGCAGAATCCTGAAGGTTGTAATAAAATACAAAAAAGCCAACACATTTCTTCTTTGAATACACCAGCTGATTTTTGGCATTACAAGCATATACCATACTTTTTGTCAGCAAAAATTTTTTAAGGTAAATTAAACAGCTTTCATAAATTTTATGCTGTTTTTTATTCAACCATTGATACTAATGTAATGCAAGTGTTATCAAATTTGATCAAGACATGATGTTATTCAAAATTTCTGTGGTTACCTATTTATCTGATCATGGGTGGCAGTTGCCCTCCAAACTACACCACTGATGTGAAATTTAATACATTTTCATTTTTGAGTGCAGAGCAAAGAGGAATGTGTCAACCAGGGTACAAGGTTGGCGATGTCAGGGACCGCGGAATGATTTTTGTATTGGAGTGGCTGCACCAGTGACAATGTTGATATAAAGTGCAGACCACTGCTTAGAATGTGTATCCTAATCCCATACATAAAGATTGATGTACAGTACTGTACAATTTTTACTCTGATGAAGGGCTACATACCATTAACTAGAATGGGAATACAATCATATATAACTATATATATATATATATATATATAAAATTATATGTCTTCAAATTAAAACTGTGGATTCACATGTACATGTATAGTGTAAATAGTACTTTGTTGTGAGTGAACAAATGTAAAAGAGCAGAAATTGTCACTAAAAACTAAAAAGCAAAATAGATAAATTCTAGAATGGAATTGAAATTGTGACTCATCACCTCATCCTTTGAAAACCTTAGAAAATAAAATAATAGAACATGCAAGGTAATATCCAGCCAAACCAGCCAAAAATGGCTCCTAATCCTTTATTATTTTACTCTGTCTAACATCAGATGATTTGGTTTGTTAAAATGACTGGCCTCTAACACAGAATAGGTTAAAAGTCATCAATATCAAGTTAGAAATTAAGAAAGATTCTCATGCCTGTCATGATAACTTTGTCCTAAATATGAAATTTCAAATCCAAAAATGTACTTGTGGTTTTTGAGAGTACTTAAATCATTCTGGCAACATGACCAAACTAAACTATACTAATTTTTAACCTATTGTAGGCCGAATAATCAGGTATTGATCAGACAGACTAAAATACCCTGGCATTCAAGAGACTAAAATAATAAAGAAGCCATTTTTGACCAGTTTAGGCAGGAATGTTAAGCAAAGCACGACTCTGCAGGCATTTTCTGGGGGTCATAATTCCATTTAGACTGCTCTTACTGTATAATAGTACAAATACCTATTCGACTATCTATTAGATCTGACCAAACTGGAAAGTTTGTATGCTATGCTACACAACACGTGCTAAATGTTGTTTTCATCAAATCTAGCATGAAATAGACCTTAATATCAATTCATAAACAGATGTCAGGTTAAACTTCTAAAATAAGGTCATGGGAACCAATTTATATAATAATAAATAATAAATCATCAGGTGTTGCATGACACATTGTGTATCTAATTTGTATTGATACTAGTTTTTAGTCTTTGTAGCATTTACGGCTGTACTAAAACTTTGACATATCTTGTGTATAATATTCGAAGTGACTATTTAACCAGCAGCCAGTCAAATAGTCATAGCCTATAATATTCAGCACATAGAATACTAACTTTCCAATATTATGGCCATCTAGTTTTAGTTCACAAAATAGATCATTACTGATCTACCTTGTCAATAAAGAGCCACTTTACATGTCCAATAAAACCATAAACAATAAAACCATTGCAAATGTGCTTATTTATATAAATTAGAAACCATTAATAACTACTTTTATTAAATTATTATATTAATTAAAATTCTTGACTAGGATTAACTATGAAAGTTCACTAAACAGAGATCTTGTTCAAAAAGAGTGAAGTGTAATTGGGAATATGCAACCCATGAAACGATCTAAAGGACATATTAAAAAGTATGAGAAGTCCAAGCTAAGTTAGTTACATTACTTATCTGTCTTTGGCTTTGTTACAAGTCATCTTGTAACTACAGATATTGAGATATATGCCAGGACAAGTTGGCCATATCGTCCAGAATTGCTCTTTTATTGCAACGTCGCGATTGAAGAATACTTCATAAAACTACACAGCAGCCATTACCTGAAGAAGAACTATGCTGTGCAGTTTTCATTCTCCGTACAACTTCAGCGAACACTTCGTCAACGTTTTGTTTTGTCTTGGCAGATGATTCATAAAATGGACAACCCCACTCTGCCGCTAAGTCTTTACCTTCAATGCTATTCACTTCTCGTTCGTCGAATATATCACATTTATTCCCAACCAATATCATTGGAACAGTATCTGTGTTTTTTACTCGTAATATCTGTTCTCGCATGGCTCGGAGATCCTGGAACGTCTGTTGGTTAATTATGGAGAACACAAGAAGAAAGCCCTGGCCATTCTTGATATACAGGTCTCTCATGGACGCGAATTGTTCAGTACCTGCTGTGTCGAGAATCTCTAGAACAGAGGGAATGTTATCCACCTCAATCTCTTTACGATAGAAGTCTTCAATAGTCGGATCATACTTTTCCACAAACTTCCCGGTGACAAACTGAACAGTTAAAGCACTCTTGCCAACTCCGCCCGAACCTAGAACAACAACCTTGTATTCCTTCATGCGCCCCCCAGACATCTTGACAAATCAAATATTATGCCAGAGAAAAACAAGAGAAACAAAAGATAAATGGTTGATGTTGGTTCGGCTCGTTGTCGATCTTCCCTTGGTCTCTTCCCGATTTACTTCATCATCCGAATTGTCGAATACAAATGCACCCGACGTCAACGGCGTTCAGGTCAACTTCAAGGCGCGGCATCCGGATTGTTCTCGTTAGCTAACATTGGCCTGAGACTGATGAAACCGAGGAGACCTAGAAACTAGTAGAACTAAATTAAAATTCAAAATCAATAAAGAACTCAGAAGAAGAAATACTCAGAAACAGAGATGTTAATTGTAGATGCTGAGTGATTTGGGACAAAATTCTGCAAACCTAATCGTTAAAAATTTTATATATTTTTATTTCGGGCTTCCTCTTCGTGTTGTTTGCCAATGTTATAAAAGCGATCATGAAGTACCAGACAGACCGGAAGTTTAATTAAGAAAAGAGGTCAGACAACTCGCTCTGTCGCTCAGGGGTCAAGTCAAAGGAGTCAGTAAATGAAACCATGGAGAGTAAAAGAGGAACATTTCAATGTTTCAGGTACGATTTTAGTTTTAGTATTTCTGTTTAATGTTGTTACTATAAATAAATTACATGTAATATTTACTATTGAAACGACTATGAGTCTATGACCGCTTCCACTCCTACCTCAAGTTGAGGTCCTCAACATGGTGAAAATGTAAAATTTATGCATATACCTGTTAAACCTGGTTATCATATGAATGTAGTTGGTGACAATTATTGGTAACTGCAACTTGGGTTGGCAGGAGACTCACAGAGGTTGCAGAAATAGAAGTTGAGTCCAACTCTCCTGTAGGGGGGGGGGGGGGGGGGGATGTATTCCTATATACTCTATTGGCTATTGCCTATTTGTGGGTTGCAATCATTGCAATCAAACCCCTGAGATTTTAGAGAACAAAGCCACCAGTGGCCATGTTGGTTGGTAGGTACAATAGCATAGATCTAATATACAGTGTAACCTAATTGTTACACGACCACCGTCAGGCCAAAAAAATTTGGTTGTAATAACGGGGTGGTCATACTATTATACACTACTTAGAATGTATTCAGGCCAGAAAAAAAGTGGTCGTAATAACGAGGTGGTCATATTAATGGAGTGGTTGAATGGTTGTAGTTCCAGTGTAATATTCCTTTGGACTAGCCAACATGGCCACCAAAATGTGCAACCCTCACAAAGACAACAGGACGGTGCCACCAGAAAATAGTATGGTTTTTGCCATTTTTCATCGGGTAACAGGATATATAAACCACTCTTTTGGCCTGAAACAGGGCTTTATGTTTAAAATACAATCTCAGACAGCCTAATTTTTCAAAATTAATTTCCTGGGGAACCCCCCCCCCCCCCCCCTATGACCCCAATCAGTTCACATAATTAATTTTGTTCCCTATGTTACTATTAATAGTATAATTACTAATTTCTATCTAATTTACACAATTGATAACTGACAATTATTAACACTCTGAGGCCTGGACCAGTCCCTGTGCTGAATAAAATCATCTGGCAATTTAGCCAGAATAGATACTAAAGACTCGTTGTCAGGCTTCAGAGTGTTAACTAATTAAAATTATTATAACTTATAGCTGCACAATACATGTACCTGTATGTATATATACTGTAAACTAAATATTGTAGACCATTGATATACATGTATGTAACACAAAATAATATAAAATATGCTAAAATATATCTCAGACAATAAGTTTAAATCGTTAATCCTAATACTTAAATTTAGTGTATGAAAATCTTTGATTTAAATAATTGTAGATAAAGTACATAAAATTTTCTAGTGTACTACAGTTAATTACTTATAAAAATGTATGATGCTGTATAAATGTATGTATCTTTGAGAAGTTCATTTTGCAATATTCACTGACTCACTGCATGCACTGTCAGTTGTACAATATAATAGTGTACAAATAGTGTTGCCATTGATTCAACATGTATCTGTCAGGGACATGACTGTATAGTATATCCAATACCACAGTGTGCTACTCTGGTGGCAGGAGTTTTATTGTATGACAGTTGCATTTAATGCTGACTCGATTGCTGTCAACAAAATTACTTAAATTAATGCTGACTACACACGCTTTGATATTGGGTTGACTGGATCAAGGTTATGACTAGTGAATCCATAGTTGCGATGTACTGCCCCACTAGTTCTGTACAATGACTTTGGTGTTGGTGCAATAGCAGAAAGCAAATCAAGATTAATTGCATCAACCAGTTGTTTATCATCACTACATAAAAGAGAGAGAAAAGGTTATTGTACAGAAATTTTACTTTACTAATTTACTTACCTAAGTTGTTGACGTTAATTGTGTGAGTTGCCAAGCGGCTCGCTCGTCGGGGGACTCATAATTATTTTCAGTGGTTTTATTGAACTTGGTGACTCGCACAAAACGTGAACAACTTAGGTAAGTAAGTTAGTATAGTTTAGTTTATTATTTTCGAGGTTTATTTACAAGACGTATCACATTCTAACATGCTCCCTTGACCAAATGTTAACAATTCTACAGTATATAATTATGCACTGATTTTGTTAATAATACATGTACTGTACAAAAATAACTGGTCACAACTTTATATGATTAATTATTACCATTTATATTGTACAAATTGCATGTGTATACAATGCAACAACATTAGTGGCTGAACATTTTTATGGAAAGTACAGCATGATAGTATTGGGTGGTCATGCAGGTCCATAGCTCAGTTCAGTATATCCTGCATAGCTGGCAGTATTAGGGAGTTTGGACATGTAACCTGCAACTCAGACTGACAGTACATGTAGTGGTGATTCAGCTAGTGCACAGATCGAGTCACTTGTGTGGGGGTCAGGTCAGTCATTCGTGCAGTACGATATTGAAATTATGCTTTTCACAGTTTCATAATTTTTGTCTTTAGCTTATTGCTCCCCTAATTTTTAAGAACAATGAATTAATTTTATAAATTATTCTGAACAAACAGCATACTGTAGTAGCTAGTCACACTAGTAATTATTACCTGTTCTTTTTCTTTGCTGGTGTAGACTTTTTCCTCCACTTTAAGAATACGACGAAAGCTGCAGTGAATAATCCAACAAGAGATAATACAAGTCCAACAGTTAATGCTATGGTACCACCACCTTTATTTTCACCTGCATTAGAATTTTCTAACTGTCGGTTTACTTCAGCACATCTTTCATTGTTGTATACAACACCAACCATATATGTCTTGTTGTCTATTAGAATAATAAACAATTATGATGCATTCAGTAACACACTGAATATTAGTGAATTTAGAATATTAGTATATATTTATATATAGTATACTGTATATTAAAGTAAAATTACAAATGAAAGCCTGGTTTTCTGGCTGATCATTAATTTTAATGATGTAAAAAACACACTCAATCCTCTTCAGAGATCTCTGGCCTTTTTTCACTTTTCTGGATAAATCACTGTCTGCCAGTGAACTTACTTCCAAACACCAGTACCGTCGAGAGGGGGGCGGGTAGGTGGGGTAATTACCCCGGGGCCCGGGCCCAGAAGAGGCCCGCTAAAAATTCAGTCTGTGAAGATATATCATATATTATAATAATTATCAAAAACTTAGCGCTGGGGCCCAGTAAAACCTTGGTAAAAATATTGGAGGGGGCCCTCGCACAAATTATGACCTGGGGCCCATTCTGGCTCTCAACGGCCCTGCCAAACACACTGTAGTACTGTACTGTATTATACTGTACTGTATACTGTAGTGTACTGTACTGTATGTACTGCACCAATGTAATATAATTAACTGTCATTATGTAGTACCTAAATTTGCAATATTTTCCTTTTTCATCAATGCATGTTGTAGGATACAGATTAGTTGTTCAGTCTTATACTGTTCCACTTGAGTAATACGCAAGTACAGAGAACCACTGATTCTGTCATGGCACTTGAGACTAATGCTGTGATTGAGAATGTTACTCTTGGTGAATGGACATTTGCATGAAACACTCATGCTAACTGCAACCTTCTTTTGCATTTCCTGAATGATAGTAGGATCCTATGAAGTAACAAATTATTGAATTAATATACTCATACTAACTGTAAATTACCTGAATCTAGTATAATGTACTGTATAATTAAAGTTTGACTATAATTTACATATTAAATAATATTCAAGTTTTGAGGCCAGGCTTTACCTGCAACTTGTAGCAGTCTTCAGTAATAAATTTCAATTGTAATCTTGATGTGTCATGAAAAGTCTCATTCACTATAAAAAGCATATAAAAGAACAATTAAAATAATAGCTACTGGTAGTTTCCAATTCCATGCAGTACCCCAATTACATAGTATTACCCACTTACAGTCAAAAGGGAAATACCTTCCCATCTCTGCTTCTGTAGTTTGTTGTGTTATGAAACACTCGTTATATTATGATTAAATTCTATGAAAGCTAAATTTATTATACTGTTTATTCACATTATTCGACAAAAAAATTTCCTTGCGCTTCAGTAGCTTCAGTAGCTACGAACAGAAATACAGTAATACACAACAAACTACAGTACAGAGGTGGAAGTGGGAAGGTATTTCCATTTTGACTGTAAGTTACTGTAGTTCACCTGACTGCTTAATTGCAATTTATAATTACTTCAGTACATCATTATCTAAAAATTTTTTTAAAAAATTTAATTGACTTTATTGATGATCCCTGAATACTTTATCTGATCAGTACAATCCGGTTTCTTGCCCATTGGTACTATCGAGCAAAGGTAGTGTACTACCGAGCTATTAATTTGACCATACCAGGCCTTGCGAGCCTCCACAGAGAACGTGGATCACGGATCTAGCAAAAGCCGGACGTGCTGACTGCTGGGTTGGAGCTTGTATACCCCAGCTACTCTGTGTAGGGGAGGGAGAATTGACTGCGATTTGATTTGTACTAGTACATGTACTGAATACTTCATCAGTACAGTAGATGTAGTGACTTATATTAATTTTTATAGTTTTTTGTTTTCCCCCTTTAGTTTAATTACATTTTTGAATCCATATTATACTGTAGTAATAAATATTGTAATCAATGGTAGATTAAATATATGGAATATCAAGTTACTAGCTGTACTGTACCTTGATCACATATTTTCCCTTCATATCCTGGAGAGCAAAGGCATAAAAATCCATTTGCTAGGTCTTGACATTTCCCTCCAAAATGACATGGCTGTGATGCACAGTCATCAATATTAACACCACAGTTAGAACCTAAGTATACAATGTTATAATTTAAAATAGGTTTTCTTCAATATTATTTTAAACCACCTGACTACACTCTCAGAAACTATAACTAAATACAGTATATAATATGTGTTATAATTATTATGGTACAGTAGATTACTGTATAATTATTATTGTCATGTACGTATTTCATTTGTATTATATTTGTAGTAATTAATTAATGTACCATACTGTACTGTATGTTTACTGTACTGCACTGTACGTTTACTGTACTGCACTGCATATTTACTGCACTGCACTGTACTATACTGGACATTGTGCTGTACTGTATTGTACTGTACCCATGTACTGTATGTACTATACTGTGCTGTACTGTACTGTCCTTTACTGCACTGTACTGTATTGTTCTGACAGATCTCTAATTAATATTAATTTAATTAAATATTATTAAT
The DNA here is from genome assembly GCA_035771165.1 of Paragorgia papillata. Taxonomy (NCBI): domain Eukaryota; kingdom Metazoa; phylum Cnidaria; class Anthozoa; order Scleralcyonacea; family Coralliidae; genus Paragorgia; species Paragorgia papillata. The sequence goes on from JAWNZC010000337.1 coordinate 3,087,786, forward strand.
GTCTTGACATTTAAGTTGGATTAAGAAATTGTCTGAATCAGCTCTACATTCCAGCATAAACCAGTTGCTAATTATTATAATCTATTCTGGCTAATGTTAGATGATTATATTTATCAAGGCCATCTACTCCAAGCAAGAACATGTTAACACTTTGAGACCTGGACTCCCTGTGCCGAATAAATGGTATTAGCCAGAATAAAATACTTAAGACTCGTCGTCAGGCATCAAAGTGTTAAACACTGAATTTCATATACATAAATATTCATATTATCATACTAGAGTAACTTGTGTACCTGTAAATCCTGGTTTGCAAGCACAAACCACATGATTGCCTTGATCTATGCATGACTGGAAATTGTTGCAAATTTCAGGCTTATTGCAAAGGTTAATGTCATTTTCACAGTTCTTGCCTTCATATCCTATCCCACAATCACATACATAATCTGTGACCTTATCAATGCAAACTCCACCATGTAGGCATGGTTTAGATGAACACTCATTGACACTGTTATCACACTCAGGTCCAGTGTAGCCAGGGGGACATAAGCACTGAAAGGCATTTATTTTATCAATACAGACACCACGCTTGCAAGGATTGGAGGCACATTCATTGATATTCACTTCGCAATGGGTACCTGTTACAAAGAGAGAAACCGACGTGATTATAACTGTATTTCTAAAACTTATAAACTCACTAATAATTCATGAGGAAAACACAAAGAAAATCCATGTTTAATGAGGGTCTATAATTATAATGTGATATAGATTCCTCTTGATTTACATAAACTTTAGTTTGGATTTTCTCAACTTAGACGGTTTTTTTTAGAAAAATTACTATGCCAATGAATTACCATATGTATAGATAATTTTAGATGTAATTTACAGAATTTGTGTCCATTCTGTATTGGGATACAGGCACTCGGCTTCACCTCGTGTCTATACCCTGATACAGAATGGTTACTCATTCTGTAAATAGTACTTATAGTACCATACTGTATGTATCATTATATACTGTAATTTCTCTATTAAGAGGGGGGCTTAATTTCCCCCCCAAGCTTTTTTTAAGGGGGTTTATTAGAGAGGGGGACTTATTATAGATTGGGGGGGGGGGGGTTATTTCAAATAAATACGAAAAATCTGATTCTCTTTTATTTATCTTTATTGAGGGGGGGACTGAAGGAAGGGCTTAAAAGAGGGGGCTTATAATTCAAAGAGAGAGGGGCTTAATAGAGAAATCTATCCCTGTGGTGTGTGCATAGGGTAATAATGTTTTACGGTTTCTCCATAAATGTTAGATTATAATTTTTAAACAACTTACCAGTAAAGCCTTTGAGGCAACTGCATGAAAAATCTGCAATGTTGTCTATACATGTTCCATTATTTTGACAAGGCTGGGTTAAACATTCATTGACATCTGTTTCACAATTACGCCCAGTATAACCAGATGGGCACTGGCAGTGGTAAGAATTGACACCAGGATGACAAATAGCATCATTTCTACAAGGATGACTGAGACACATGTCTTTGAGAATGGAACAATGTCTGCCTGTATATCCAGGATGGCATTGACAAGTATAACTCTCTTCATTCCCTTTTTCATCATTGATGCATACTGCTTGGTTTTTACAGGGATTAGCGAAGCAGAAGTCTCTCTTTTCGCAGTATTTCCCTCTAAATCCATCACAACACTTGCATCGGTATTCACCGAAACTAAAGTTAGTATGACACTGACCTTGGTTGGAACACAGAGTACTTTGAAGAGATTGGGGATTTTGACAAACCTGGTCCTTGACACTGACGTTCAATCTTAGTCCAAAATCACAGCGATATGTAAAGTCGATGTTCATGATGAAATAATGAAGTCCCGCATAAAGCAACTCGGTGCTGTTAATAATAATATTATGTTGTGGAATACTGACTAATTGCGTTCCATTGGTAGTGTTACAATTAACAAATGAATCCAAATTACCGTAAACATCAACAGGCAGTAGCCTAGGCATCAATCCATTAACAGCGGCAGAAATACTGTCATCAGAAGTGAAATTTAAGAAATCACCAAGCTGCATCTGTACAGGATGAAGTTGCACGTCGATAAAATAATCGTAGCGATTCTTGTCCGTGTTGTTTTGGCCACCAAAGCAGGAATGTTGAGTGTTGCAAATGTTGTCGCCGTATCCCCAAGGAACGTTGTGCGTTGTTGTGTAGTTTCGCCAACAGATACTTCCCTGGGGACAATCCTTCGCACACATTTCAATATCATTCAGACGGAATTCACACTGTTTGCCAAACGTGCCTTTCTTACAAACGCATTCATAATCGTCGGCTTTATCGATACACGACGCTGAGTTTTGGCATGGAGACGGTAAACAATCGTCATGGTTTACTTCGCAAAACTTCCCATGAAAACCTGGAGAGCAGTGACAATGATAGTCGCCAAACGCGTCTTCACGGCACACACCATTCTGACAATTATTCACTTTACAAGCATCGTTCTGTGTCTCGCAGCGTTTTCCGAAGAATCCTCGGGTGCACTTGCATTCGAAAGTAATACCGTCGAGACTTGTACAAACTCCTTTATTTTGACACGGCCGAGATGTGCATGGGTCACCGTGGACGAAACCAACGACGAGAAAAAGATTAATCCACATTCCAGTTGATAATCTCATTTTAATTTCAAAACTTTCACGAGCAGAAAAATAAATGTTTGTCGAGAGAGGAAGCTCGGAACATTCTTCTATGACTCGAAAATGCTGAACGCGCCAAGCTATGACCTATGTTTATCTCATCAGCCAATCAACGTTCTAGTTGGAGGGTGAACTTTAATCCACCATCCAATCATATACATTGTTTTATTTTCACCTAGGCAACAAGGAAACATATTGTAGTCAACCAGTTTGAAGGTTTGGAATGACTTAAAACACCCATATGTTCTGAGATACGTGTGTGAATGTGTCAGTTATTTGCTGGGCACTTATTTTCATTTTCAAATTACGTTTCCCGCCTGGTATATCTATTGCAACAATATTGAAGAAATGTAATGTAATGTAATGTAATGCAGTCATGTAATCTGTTTTTAAGATTTCCAGGGACCTGGGGGCCAGGGTTGAGTGGAATAATTATTACAAAATGTGAATGTACAGATGAATATATATATATATTGTGGAAATTGATACTCGGGTAATTAATATAATAATAATAATAATAATAATAATAGTCTTTATTTAGTGGAGGTATAAACATCTTTTACATGAAATGTATTCCGCCAGATGGCCTTCAGTTGGGTGTAAAGTTAGTATCAATTAATTAGTGTGTTATGCAATTACAGGTTAGTTTATATTTACAAGATACGCATGCAAATTCTTCTAGGTGAAGCACATTATTGTTTTGTTTTAAAAAATAGTTTTTTAATTATTTTTTAAATGTAGATATGGTGGTTCTCTCAGTGTCTTTTAAGTAGTCTGGTAGAGAGTTAAACAACATAGCTCCACTGTACGAAATTTTTGTTTTTCCAAACTCGGTTGAGACTTTAGGAATTTTCAGATCTGTTAATGATGATCTTGTGTTTACGCTATGTGTTTCTTTAACGAGTTGGAATAGGTCGTACAAGTTCGATGGAGCTTTGTTCTTTAGTACACTGAACACCAGAATTAGTTTTCTTAATTTAATGAGACTGTGTATATCGGAATCCAATTCAGTATTTTAAAAAGTTCGACAGACGAATCATCAGTTGATGCTTCCAGTATAATGCGTGCCGACCTTTTCTGTAATTTTAGAAGATCGTGCAGCCTTTCATTTGAAGCACACCCCCAAACCGTACAGCAATAAAGTAGGTGTGGGAAGATTAACGACTCATAAAACAATATACGAGAGTGATGAGGTAAATTTTTTCGTATCCGTTTGAGTAAAAAAAGTCGTTTACTTATAATTTGAGATATATTTGCTATCTGTTCGTCCCATTGAAGTACACTATCAAAGTGTACTCCAAGCAGTTTAAATGTTTTTACTTCGTCAATTACTTCGTTGTTTATTTTAACAAAAATGTTTTCACAAGTGTCGGATTTACGTTTAGAAAGACATGAGATTTGCATTTACCCAGTTCGATACTTGATTGAGGTCATATGTTAATTTCAGGTTTAGATCTGCTATTGATAGACTGGAAGCTAGTAATGATGTGTCGTCAGCGAAAATAAACGGTGTTGTATTATTTTGAAAAAGTGGAAGATCATTAATAAATAAAATGAATAGAAGCGGTCCTAAGATTGACCCTTGAGGGACACCACAACTGACCGGTAATGCATCAGAGAAACACGTTTTGAATGATGCTTCGTTCAGGAGAACAACCTTTATGATCATATTCCGCCTATAAGGCTAAGGCGGTTGCCCATCTTAAGTATAGCCAGCTGCGTAGAGCAGCGCGATAACTGTGCCACTAACTGTGCTAGCTACCACAGAGTGGGCCCAGGGCCCTGGGGTATAGACAATAAAACATCATGATAGCTGACGGTTTGAACATATACGTAGACTTTTCTATATGAGTACTTGTTTGAATGGTGAGGCTGACAAACAGGACATGTATATATTATATATATATAATATTTACAGGTTGTCAGCCTCACCGTTCAAACAAGTACTCATATAGTTACGTTTACCGAAAAGTCCACGTATGTTCAAACCGTCAGCTATCATGATGTTTTATTGTCTATACCCCAGAAAAGCAAGTCCACTCTGGGCCCACTCTGTGCATGGTAGTAGCACAGGTCAGTGGCACAGTTAGCGCGCTGCTCTACGCAGGCTATTGTTGGTTCTCTTCTAGATCTGTGCCTCGAGAGTTTTTCGCCGAGTGCTCTTGTTTTCCACAAAGTTTTTCTCTCTCCGCAAAATCAATACTTTAATATATAGGTATCACGACCCCACCAGCGTTTCCTGCAGTGATTAGATATATTAATCGTAATAGATTACATAATCGTAATACTTTATATAATACTGATTTAAAAAATGACGTTTGTTTTGTTTTGTTGTTTGTTTCAAGGTGTATCCCTGGCAAATGCAATTATTACGAAATACGAAGCATTTTTACATGTTGCCGTGAATAAGTAGTCCATGACCCGGCCCTTCCGATTCCGACAAACTGATGCCTGTTCCGATCGCGTCCGGGTTCTCCAGTTCCCGACTCCTCAGTAAAACCAACAGTGTTTCCAATTAGTTCTGTTAGCTAAATACATTTAATATAAAACATGATATTCCGAAAATGAACATCTTGAAAAACCCAAGATATAGATCACAACAAGACAAAAAAAAATGAAATCAACCATTTCATCTTTTTGTCTTGTTTTGATGCATATCTTGGGGTTTTCAAGATGTTCATTTTCGGAATATGTTTTATATTATATTTCCTAAAATTGTCGGTTGGCTTTGGATTTTGGTCTAAATACATTTGACACTAAGTAAAGTTTATGTATACTGTACATACATGCATAAGCCGCCGGTCGAATGCTTTTTAGAAGTAGTCAATATTTCAAAGGCGTCTGGCTTAAATTAATTCTATATATGCCAAACTGGCTTCTAAAAAAATTCACGGACGAACTTGCTGCATCTGTAGCATTCATCTCCAATGGATGCATGTGTTACCCAAGCGCAACTGCCAAGTTAAGTATCTCTTGACTTCAGTGGAATTACAGTACAGTCATTTGCAACTCACTTTTCACCCAAATCGTCGGAAGTTCGTTTGGGAGTTCGCAAGTTCGTAGTTCGTTTTGAACTCTGCATTTGATTGGTTGCTTGGTTCCTAGCAGCCAATCAAATGCGTAGTTCAAAACGAGCTTTGAACTTCCCAACGAAATTGCGAACTTCGGAACGAACTTCCGAAGATTTGGGTGAAAAGTGAGTTGCAAATGACTGTAAAGAAGCTGACGTAGTTCCTATAGGAATTACCCAACTTGTCCAAGACATCAAACAAGACCTTCGTCCAATATCCCTTTATACTTTATTTATTTATTTATTTGGTTTTCGTGTTTACGCACACGAGGCAAGACACAACAGGGATGTTCAGCCCTAGTCATGGTGTCTTGCCTTAAAAATTAACAAATATCAAATTACATATATACTATCATATACATATTACTATATCACATCTACTGTACTACTATATCGCTTATTACTGTATATCACTTATTACAAATACTGACTTCACAAATACATTACACTAACACACTCATACGTACGCACGCACAGTTAATATTAACAACAAATTCTGAAGTTCTGCAATTCAAGATCTCTAACAGAACTACATTTTAAACATATTGAGCGCCAGGTAGATATAATATCAGTATTGAATGTGTTCTGGAGAGCAACAGAGTATCTTGATTTTAAATATTTTTTAAAGAGACTATATGTGTTAATTTCTTTTGTTTGATCTGAAAGTGTGTTCCAAAGTCTAGATGATCTTATGAAAAAACTGTTTTGAAAAGTATGGAGTCTTTCCATGCCGATTGGATTCTTGGTTGCATCTACCAGAAGCTTGAATTGACCCTAAACAGTTTGTGGATAAATTCTTGGTTCCTCTATACCGTTGACGCCCTGATCAGCACGCTTCACTCTTTATACACATACAGTACCGATGGTAACGGGAAAACTGTGCATTTATTCCTGCTGGATTTTAGTAAATAAAGCTTTCGGCAGAATGAACTACAAAGCTTTGATTTCAAAAGTGATGAAATTAGATATAAACAAGTCTAATATATATATATATATATTTCTAAAATTCATTAATAATTCATGAGGAAAACACAAAGAAAAATCATGAGCGTATCGGATCTATATATGTGATATAGACTCGCTCTAAGTTTCTCGCTGGTTTTTAACGGCTGAGATAAGCTTAATTTTCAAAATTACTACGCCAATGAACGTATGAAGTGATTCTTTTTAGAAGCCATTTAAAAACCTTGCAGTACGGGCTTTATCGGCTCTAAAACACTCGGCTATCGCCTCGTGTTTTATATCCGATAAAGCCCTCCTGCGCGGTTTATAAATATTACATATATATATATATATCCACTGCACACTGTAATTTTTAGGGAGTAAAAATTACCCCCTCTCCCTTCCGCAGAGGCTTCTCCAACCTCGTACCCAGGGTCTTATCTCCGCTTCCCCGCCGCGCCTACAGCTGCGGCCCTGGTCCAGGCTGGACACGTGTCGTCTATCAAAATTTTCGACTGTGGAGGGTCCCCTGCGTATCAATGCTTGACCTCGCTGGAATAGTCGAAGAAATGCATGTATACGTATCTTCTCTTGCTTTCTGGTATTAGATTTTGAAATGAATGGTTAAACCGGTGACACGATTTTAAAATTGAAACAAGTTGTTTTGACAGCTATTGTTTTTAGTTTGTAATAAATTGCTGTGTTTATTTAAGTTTATAATGAAGAAAGTTTTTGATGTTCCCATTCGTTTAATAATCGCCAACCTGGGTGCTTAATGAAATGTTGATAATGAAATGGAAGACTGTTTCAAACTCTCAATATAAACAATAAAATACGTATGTGTTTCACTTGTACGTTGTTGAATACCACACGCGAAAACTGCCGTTATATTTAAGTGTATACGTCCAGTTAAAAGCCTCGCGATTCGAATGCTTAAAACGAATATTCTCCCATCAATAACACATGTCGGCAGCGTTACAAAGCCAGCCAAATATTGATCTTTGAGACTTTGGCATTCTTATTAAATTATATCTCGTTTCGGATTGTTTCTCCAAGCCGTTGTGCACCTTTCGTGAGTCGTTGACATTTCATCTGGCCAGATGTTTTGCGTTTTGTATAAACACTACTCCAGAAGTCGAGAAAGTTTTTTGTACCACCCTACCCACACTAAATTTATTTTATACTGCCCATATTTTGGGCAGGGGCAGGGGCGGGGGCGGGGGAGCGGAGATAAGACCCTGGGTACGAGGTTGAGGCTGCTCGTGTCTTCTCCCTTGCCCGCGCGCCTTCGCCTCCGAGCCTCTCCGCAGGAGAGAGAAAATTACCCTCGAAACATAGATTAATGTTTGTCCAAAAGAACCACCCAATTTTAAGGGATTAAATTTCTGGGAGGATAAAAATTATTTCTCAGTTTGTAAAATGCCCAAGTTTCGAGGGGTCAAATTTCTGAAGGGTAGTTTTTTACCCCTAAAATTGTAGATAAATGTTTGTCCACATGCAGAATGCCCTTGTTTTCGGGGGTAAATAATATGGAGTAATTTCTTCTCCTTGAAAGATAAATTTTTGTAAAAATCTACCTCTCAAAATGAGGAAAAAAAATTACGCCATAAATTTATGTGATGAAAGCCTTCGTTAGCACGCGTGGGCTAAAGCGCCGACAAAGTGAAAATCAGTTTTCGTAAAATATACAACATATGCATTCGGAAGTAACTTTATTTAAGTAGTAGTTGACACACGAGAGTATAGTGTTTTATTATTTTACCCCATGCAGTCTAGGCATGATTACTCCAAAACAGGAGCAACTTTTGCTCCAATCGAAAGAGAACATTTTGACCTAGAGAACTAAGAGAAGTTTACAGTGTGCATGCATGGTCTTATCTGGATAGAAACACTAGCGTGCATGCATATCAGAATTTGTGGCTCCAATTCAGACTGGCTTCTACTGAGTAAGTTAATATAGTGCATGGTGCATGGTGCATGGTGTGCCTAAAAGGACTGCTCGGACCTATTCTTTAATTATAGTGAATGATCTGGCAATTCACCTGACCATGATTTATGAACGACGATGGAAATTTGTAGATATTAAAAAAGGTGAAAACGGGGGGGGGGGGGAAATACAATCTCTCATAGATGAAATGAACGTCTGGTGTACAATCCAAATATAGTATTTAGAACTATATATATATATATTTCTAAAATTCATTAATAATTCATGAGGAAAACACAAAGAAAAATCATGAGCGTATCGGATCTATATATGTGATATAGACTCGCTCTAAGTTTCTCGCTGGTTTTTAACGGCTGAGATAAGCTTAATTTTCAAAATTACTACGCCAATGAACGTATGAAGTGATTCTTTTTAGAAGCCATTTAAAAACCTTGCAGTACGGGCTTTATCGGCTCTAAAACACTCGGCTACCGCCTCGTGTTTTATATCCGATAAAGCCCTCCTGCGCGGTTTATAAATATTACATATATATATATATATATATATATAGACCATTTGGAACTGGATTCAGTTTTTGTTGACGTTTTAATTAACAATTTAGTTTTATAGTATGCAAAATCATTCTGAGTAATGGCAGCCCTGTGGGAGAAGTTCATTGTCCTAGGTTCAAGGTCCTATTTGTCCCGTTGACGGTCCCGTTAAAGCTATTTGATCATAACTGGCACAAAACTATGCATAAATATGTTTCACGAGGAATGTTTAAGAAAAGCAACCAACCAATGAAAATACCGAATCCAACAGTCGACGCCAGAACCTTTTCCCACCTTACCAATTTCAAAAACGCCCTGCATGAGAACGAGGTTGAGCTATGTCTTGTGCTCAGGCCTTTTTCACTTGGCGGGTGTTTTCTGATTCATTAAAGTTGCCATGTTTTCTTAAATGTAAATAGGAATGTAGCATCAACGTTGAATTTTCTTTCTCAATACATTGTCATTCATTATATTATACCGTTATGCTTTTTGGTTATTTTATGTTATAGAGCAAAATTGGCGAACATTATTTACCACGTGCAAAAATTAATGCTGATAAAAAGTGCCCTTATTACATGGCTGCCCCCGCCGCCTTACGTAGCTTCCAGCGCCCATGAAAGAAACCATGTTGATTCTCAGCTATTTCGGCACAAATGACCTAAATTTCTGGAGATGATTTTCAGAAAATAATGAACCCTTAATTCATGGATTACACTACAGTATCTTCTGCCTGCATAAGAAACGTCATCGAATCTTCGGAACAATGACAATTTTACGACTTTTCGTTGTCGCACTTCTCGTTTTAAGAATAGATTTATGCCAAGTAGTTTAGTCATTTTTAATACTTTTTAATAATTTTGAATTCTTTTCTAACTTTTACTTGCATTTAAATTTTAGAGTAGGTCTTTTGGAAATTTGTACACTGAGCAATTTAGCTCCATGAGGTGCAATTCGTTCTTTTTTTCTTATTGTAAAGTTTCAATCATATCGACTTTTTCACTTTATACTCACTTATTATTACATCTTCGACAGCATTTCTTATTGCTTAACTCTTTCCTGTTCAAATTGGATCAAATTATTATTATGAATCTAATCCACACTTAGCTAAAAGTTCATGATCAGTGTCATTCATACAGTACTCTGGACATGCATATATGTGCAACACAGTGGTTTTTCCTCTTGACGTTAAATCCATCCATCCACTGGAGATTTTTAATTGACTACCGAAAAAGATTGCGACTTGTACATTTATCCACAATCCTTTGCACATAGTAAATATTGTTTCTTGCAGAATTATTGGAAAATTGGGCGTAAAAACGATCGACTGTGGTAGAAATGAAGTTCATGCTTACTCAGCAATTCATGTTAGCATGATAAACAATATTTAGTTGTTATTTGAGCTGATTCGAGGTCGCAATACATGATTAAATGTACCGCCGCCACAGAATGCCGCCGCCATCTTTTTCGGCAGCATCAATTGCATCGGTTGCGGAGGAACAAGGGGGTAGGTCTAAAACAACTTTAACGGCTTTGTTTTGGAGTACTTGAAGCACATTCGTAAGCACGTCTATCTCCCCAAACAACACTTGCATATATTCAAGTAATGGTGTTACCATTGCATGTACTGACATATACCTTGTGTGTCGTGACCTCAACTTTAACCTCAATCAACGTTAACCTAGTCAACCTCAAACTCCCTCAACTTCAACCTCAACTTCAACCTCAACTTCAACTTCAACCTCGACCTCGACCTCGACCTCGACCTCGACCTCAACCTCAACCTCAACCTCAACCTCAACCTCGACTTCAACTAGTCAACCTCAACTTCAACCTCAACTTCAACCTCAACTTCAACCTCAACTTCAACCTCAACTTCAACCTCAACTTCAACCTCAACTTCAACTTCAACCTCGACCTCGACCTCGACCTCGACCTCGACCTCAACCTCAACCTCAACCTCAACCTCGACTTCAACTAGTCAACCTCAACTTCAACCTCAACTTCAACCTCAACTTCAACCTCAACTTCAACCTCAACTTCAACCTCAACTTCAACCTCAACTTCAACCTCAACTTCAACCTCAACTTCAACTTCAACCTCAACCTCAACCTCAACCTCAACCTCAACCTCAACCTCAACCTCAACCTCAACCTCAACCTCAACCTCAACCTCAACCTCAACCTCAACCTCAACCTCAACCTCAACCTCAACCTCAACCTCAACCTCAACCTCAACCTCAACCTCAACCTCAACCTCAACCTCAACCTCAACCTCAACCTCAACCTCAACCTCAACCTCAACCTCAACCTCAACCTCAACCTCAACCTCAACCTCAACCTCAACCTCAACCTCAACCTCAACCTCAACCTCAACCTCAACCTCAACCTCAACCTCAACCTCAACCTCAACCTCAACCTCAACCTCAACCTCAACCTCAACCTCAACCTCAACCTCAACCTCAACTAGTCAACCTCAACCTCAACTTCAACCTCAACTTCAACTTCAACCTCAACCTCAACTAGTCAACCTCAACCTCAACTTCAACCTCAACTTCAACTTCAACTTCAACTTCAACCTCAACCTCAACCTCAACCTCAACTTCAACTGAAACGTCAACTTCAACCCCAACTGCAACCTCAACGTTAACCTCAACTTCAACCTCAAAGAAATGTCGGGAAAATGTTGTTTCTCTGAGGAAACGTGTTCTTGGCCATTTTTAAAACTTTGCAGCAACAATGCCAATGCGCACGGCATCTTGCAGTGTTTGTGTGTGTGTTAGAATGTTATCACAAAACTGGTAAAATGGTTGGTAAAACCATGTAACTGGCTGCGTTGCTGAGAAAATCTCAAATTTGGGGGTCGTACGTGCCCAGGGCGTTGAGTACAGTAAAAACCCGCTAACAAGAACCTACATTTTACCAAATCAGCCTGGGATAGGTTCTTATATTCTTATATATTCTTATATAAATAAATTCTTAATTTCAGCCTGAGGTTCTTAATAGTGATAGGTTCTTGTTAGCGGGTTTTTCAGTGTAGTGGAACATCAAATTGACCGCACTTGGATGTCAAGAGAAAACACCAACATATCGATAGATTTATTTTTGCGCACAAAAAAGTATATGATCTGAAGACGCAGATTAAAGCATAACGTAACGCTTTGTTTAGGTTCGGCCTTTCTTTGGAAGTTCATGCTGATGTAATTTTGGAGACAACGCACACACAACCCACTCCAGTCAGAAAAGGAAGACATAGCAGGGTATATCACAAGTAATGCCAGGGATGAGTCAGATTTAGAATCGTCGCGTCCGCAGATATTGCTTTTAAGAACACGATCTGATCTCTCCAGCGTGTCAAATGCCAAGTTACCTATATAGCTAACGTAGTAATTAACGGCTATTTTTATCAAAATTTCGTACCAGTTTAAGATAGTTTTTGTTTTAATTTTATGGTTTTTCAAAAATATTGAGGTGTGGCCTTCACTCCAATCCACCTTACCCTTGGCAAGTACGTTTTGTACAGCATATATACGTATACAGGTCCGTATATATATCCTTTATATGTAAAGGATAAAGGACTGGGGGCTAACCATCCTTACCTGCAGCTAGCGGCTGAATCGTGAAGAACGCAGATCAACGTGGCCGTGTCGAGGCATATCATGCAAACGCGTTCCAGGTCAGAACACGGATCACATGCAGCTAATATGTTTGGTGTTGATTTTATGCAGGGAGGAAAACCGGAGAACCCAGCGAAAAAGCCTGGAGAGATCAACTACAACTCTACTCACATGAGTTCCAAGCTCGACAACGGGGTCATTCCCAAGCGGTTGGTGAGAGGCAGCGCGCTAACCGCCACCCGTGCTCCCCTATGCTTGATACTGAATACTGAATTTATTTTTAAAGTACAGGACACGCAAAGCTCTTGCACAGTGTTTTCACAGTGGAATACGAAGAGAGTTTGCTCTGAACTTTAAACAGAGTATAACACATATGTTTAGAGAAAATTTACCCAATTTCCCTGGGTTTTCCCTGGGTTGACGTCATGTTACGGAAGCGTATAAGTATATTCGAAAATCCGAAGATCCGGAAATCCGAACTGAATCCGAGATCCGAAAATCCGAGATTCGAAAATCTGGAAATCTGAAAATCCGAGATCCATAATGAGGACCGTGATGACTTAATTCGCAGTTACTTTTATTCTGGTTACACATATGCCGAGATAGTTATTTTAGTGAACAAGCGGCACAACGTCCAGCTCAGCGCGTACTTCATTTAAAAAGGAATTTAAAAACACTGAGGCTAAGAAGAAGGAACTTATATAGACTTTGACATGCATATATCAGTATAGACATCTCTAACGAACTTAAAGGAAGTGGTTCATCGATGGGTTATCGAGCCATGCATCAGAAGTTACGAAGCGTACCTGATATAATCTCCAAGTAGATCAGGAGACCGTTCGTTTATGTCTCAAGCAATTAGATCCGGAATTAGGTGTTGAAGACAGGTCTCGACGGAGATTACGCCGTCGCGTGTATGTTTCGAAAGGGCCTAACTATCAATGGCATATTGATGGTTACGACAAACTTCGTCCATTTGGATTTTTTCATCCACAGCTGCATAGATGGCTTTTCAAGGAAACTTTTGTGGCTGGAAGTCGCGGAGAGCAATCATGATCCAAAGCTTATCGCAAATTATTTTGTAAAAGGTGACTGCTATCAGCGCCATACCAAATGGGATACGAGCTGATAGGGGCACGGAAAATGTCATTGTCGCAGCCATTCAAAGATGGTTGTACTGGTCGATATTTGGTGACAACGAAGCGTATAATAGTTTTCAGTATGTTCGTTCAACCTCCAACAAAAGAATAGAGTCGTCATATTGGTCATTCTTGCGACGATATGGAGGAGCCAGTTGGTGGATTAATCAGTATTTTAAAGACTTGTGGGACAGTGGTGCGTTTAATGATGAAGATCCAATACAATGTGCTTGTTTACAATTTTGCTTCATGAACATAGTCAGAAAGAGTTGAATTGGATCACAGAGTAAAGAACTGAGGTTCGGATTCAATTCGAATCAGATGCAATTCTACTGAACAAACTCCACGCACGAAATACAACTGCTGATCACAACTCGGATTTTCGGATTTTCAGATTTCCGGATTTTCGGATCTCGGATTTTCAGATTTCCGGATGTTCGGATCTCGGATTTCCGGCTCTCGGATTTTCGGATTTCCGGATTTTCAGATTTCGGATTTTCGGATGGTATTTTTCGCTTCCGTATCATTTCCTGCTGGGGCAAAAAATATTTTGGGGCCGGTCACAATACTAGACTTATACTTTCGGGGGGGGGGGGGGGCGCTACTTTCGGGATTCTACGTTAATGGATAAGGACGTTCAATTTACTTTGCAAAGGTCCTCAATTGCATAAGTCGATAACAGTATCCGTGTATACACTGAAGTATTCACCATTCGTTCGTAAAAAAGAGAAACTTGGGATAGTTTTTTCAATTAATTCACTCATATTTTTGGGCCGGTCAAAATCTACCTCATAGATCTAATCCACCACTGTTCCTATGAATAGTTAAGCAACTTTTAATGGCTTTGAAAGTTTAACATGGCGATAAAGTGATAGACCATATTCATAAATGCATGGCCGTGGAATTAATATTCCTTTGTGTGCATATAAATTAGCCCCTCTGAACTCGTTTTCATGTACGATTCGAAAATTGAAATTCAAAAGAATCTTTACTCTAAAACGAAGTAGATGGGCTAATTTATGCACGTAAAAGCATTTTAAATCGTCGGCCATTAATTTATGAAAAAGGTCTATATAGATAAGTTTTGTGGAAACACCACGTATAATTTTTATTTTAAATATTAAAATTTAAATATATTTTAGTTAAAATATTCGCGTCCGATCTTTATGGGCATCTACAATGGCTCGCCGAAAATTATACCTGGTGTTTTTATGAAACTTAATATCTATATTAAAGCACGATTAAAGAAACTTTTAATAGCAGAAAAACAAAACTAGTAAGTTATGTGAATATATAAAAAGTATACAAATATGAGATAGGATGCACTTTACAACTTGTAACAAATTTATTGGCAACAACGTTGTTGGATCATTTTATTACTATAATTTTTTTATAACTTATCAGTGGCCTATAATTATGGTAAATGTTGAATATAATTACTCTGGGAGACCCTATATTCAATGGAATATGCAAGTTCTAAATCTTGACTGCGCCATATTAAGGTGATTCCTCAGTGATTCTTCCTGATATGAAAATTTGCTGAAGCTTCCACTCCCAGTTTTGATACTAATATTTAAAAAAACAAATTTGGTGTCACCAAACTTATTTAAAAAATACAGCTGCCAGTAAACCATTATGTTATTTCAATTTGAAGGTATTTTAATTTTGGTTAACCTTCGATTTCGTTTTGTTATCTTAAAATTTTTTTTATATTTTTGGATGAAAATGACAATTGACAAACATTTTTGCGACAGTCACAGTGTAAGTATCTTCCCATTCCTTCTTGTTACATGACTTTTTCAGAAGCCGCAAGAACGAAAACGTGCGATATTTCAAATTCTCGAAATGAATTTTTCTCTATTCCTTATTTCTTTTATATATGCTGTAAATTGAGGAAGAAATTAATAATTAACACTTTGAAGCCTGACGACGAGTCTTTAAGGTTTATTCTGCGCAGGGAGATGTCACGGGTCATCGGATGTTTTCGGTCTTTTCGTGAGCTACATGCACAAGGTTAAGGATACAACATGCAGTGTTTCCCTATCATTTCATTTATGGCAAAACCACACTCTTGCCTACAAATCTTTTTCAAAAAGAAAAAAATTAAGTCAGTATCTTTTTGTCAAAGTTAGTTAGATCATTATTTGTTAGCTGATCAGCCTCCTTTTTATGTACTTTCGTCACTGACACTTCGCAATGCAAAACATGAGATGAATCACTTTATAAATGTGACAGTACTGACACGTTGTGAGTCTGCGTAAAATTTATGTCATATAATATTATATAACATAGCTTATGTTATACAAAACATAGCGTAACTATATTACTTACACATAATAAAGCTTTGCTTTCAAATTCAGTGCCGGATTAACCTTCCCAGGGCCGGGGGCAAAAATATTTTAGGGCCGGTCACAAACTGAGCCATCCCCGAAGTACGGTGAACTGAAAGCGTAGGTTGATCGGATCCGATCGGAGGTTCGTACTTAGGCTGCCTCAGGCACCACTCCCCTCCTGCGCTGCCAAACGTTTTGCGCATGCGCGACGTCCGAGCTCGTTCTCAGAAAAAGAGCGGGAAAACACTGAAATATTTGGACTGGTCCGAGAGTCCGACATAAAAGTTAAAAATATAAGCATACTACCGAAAAGATAAGGTAGATAATTTGTGCATGGCTTATTTGTCAATATTGTAACATATTCTGAAATTACCCCTTCGTAATTTTCTTTACCCTTTTCGTAAAACACAAATGAATAGTCGAGTCTTACTTTATAGTCTTCGCTGTCTTATTCCAGCGAATTCACGCATACGCAAACGTTTGGCAGCGAGCGGTGAGCGGAGTTAGCGTGTGATTTTCTCAGGCTAGTTCGGACTTTCAAAGAGAAACTGCATGATTTTTTTATTCACTCATTTTTATGGGCCGGTCAGAATCTGGGGCCGGGGGCAAATGCCCCCTTAATTTGCCCCATAGGTAATCCGCCACTGTTCAAATTGTTAAAAGAAAGGTATGTACACTACGGTGGCTTCAGAAGTTATGTATGAAATAAGTTTTATCCTGCACCTCAGAACAGTGAATGTTATCACATTTTAACTTACATCGAGTTCACTGCTCAGAACGTCTAAGCTAGACCTGCACATCCAAAGCGCATTCCACAAGCACTGACAGTGATATTTTCTGTTTTAAACTCCGCGTTTTTGTAGCCTGCGTACGTTTTTGAAGAGGCTATTTTAAATATTTTATATTAATTGTCTGATTTCATGGCTTAGATTTAGATTAGCTGCTTAAATTATCAGATATGATCTCATAATCCCCACCTGTACGGAACTTTTGTTGTGGCTTGCCACCGCACTCACTGGTTGAAAACACAAGTGCTTTAGTGGTTAGGTGGTTCAATTCACAGGCGTCAACAAGGTCCTTATCTTTATTATTTCCATTGTATTATTTCCGGTGATTAATTATACCCTCCCCATTCTCCCAAACACACACACGCATTTTTTAACAGCGCTGAGCCGCCCGCGTATACTATCTCGTATCATCGTATGGTTGGTTGCATTAGAATGAGAACAGGAATCTACTATAGCATTTTTCTAAGATAACATCAACTAAAAAGGCATCTACGTTTCAAGGGTACATTCAAGAGTACATGTTTCAGCTGCATTTTGTAGAATGGAGTTCGGACTGCCGACTAGATACGAGCTACATGAACAGATTGGCAAGTAAGTTTTGTGTTTGTTGTTGACATGTTGTGGCCTTTGCTATGATCACCGGCTCCCATTATTTGTTGTTTCGAAAATTATTCGTTTCTTAATCCTTGTTCATTGATAGGGGTACTTTTAGTGTGATCCGAAAATGCCGGGATACACAGACAGATGGTTTATGTGCAGTAAAAATTGTTGATATTTCACGAATGAAATCTACCACTGGTCTCACCCGGGAAGGTATGTCAAACAAAAAGTAAATTGTTCTTAACTGCTTGCCGAGAGTGAACAAATCAGACATTCTTACTCTTGATCTTCTTCGAAACATCACATAACTACACATAACTACAGTTAGCGTGAAATCCGTCGTTGTTGATGAGAAATGGGATTTGAATAAAAGTCAGCGACACTTGTCTATACTAAATTGATGTGACCGTGTGCCATCGATTTTAAAGTTTAATGTGTCAAGTTGAAAGTGCTAGTATATTTAATACTGTAAATTTCTTGGTTAACGTTAATATACGTAGAAAGGCTGCCATGGTGCTCTGAAATGAGACAACGTTGTCTCTATAAACGAGTTATTTTTACGTGTATTGAACCATTTTACGCGAAATATTATTAGACTTCATCCAACATACAGTGGCTTCAAATTTTTCGACCTACTAGTCGCTCTGTGATCACACAAATATTCATGTAGCAAAACATAAACAGACTTTTGGTGTGACCCTGGAATCGTCTTTAGTACGTACAGTAAAGTATTTAAAACGATAACTTCACTTCAAGTGAAGTTATAAACGACGCAACCTTGAAGCGACGCTGTTATCGTAATTAGCATTTCGTTCATTCTTTTAAGTATTGCATAGGGCAATGTTATCGTTTCTTTTGCCGTTAATATTTTATCAAGTATTTTTTTAAACTTATTTTACTTTAGATCTCGTACACGAATGCGAAATTTGTAAACGACTTGTACATCCTCACATAGGTAAGAAGTATTAAAGAAGCGTTTTAAAGTTGAGGTGATTATTTCAAGTGCTTTATCGAAAAGTCGAGAATTCGAAGTCGAATTCTTGATAAGCGAATAGCTTAATTATTTTGTTATGGGTTGTAAATAATTGCAGATTATACAAGGCCAGTAAGGTTGTATAGTATAGGTGTATAATGGAGCTAGGTTTATGAAGTTCCAATTGGATATATTATCGTTGAAACTTCATATTTACATTTAAGGTATTCCAAAATTTTCTCGTATATACGAAGTGTTTAATTGAAATGTGATATCGAGAAGACATTTGTATGATCAATTATTTACAATTGTCAGTGAATCAGCAAATGTCAAAATAGTACTACTACTCTAAGCTGATTTTGTCTGACTCTGTTTAAAATACCTATCTCTGTGGTGTTTCGGAAGCATACCGCTGTTTTCTCTGTGATGTAATAGTTTCTAGTGGGGATATTGTGTTTATCAGGATTGTTTCTTTTTATAATTTATAAACTATCAACAACGTTATTTTTGTTATGTTTTTTGACAATCAGTCTCGGCGGGTAATTGGGATTTCCCCTCCAATTTTGACTTCTTGTGGTAATTTAGTTTAATCCTTGGGTATATTTTAATTTTTCTCCAGTAGCTGTTGGCTCATACTGATATTCATGGTGCTAATATTATTATCATTGTTTCAATTTTACAAGTTGCTTTCATGAGACTAAACTGGTCCTACAGCCAAAGCCTTAGCCAGGATTAGTAATCTACCCATCCAAAAGTGCCCGCACTACTAGGGGGGTCTGGGGGCATGACCCCCCCGCCCGAATTTTTTTGAAATCAGGTCTTCTGAAAACGCGATTCTGAGCATTCTGGAAAACAAAAGTACTCTAAATTGGAGAGCAAACAGCAGCAAAATCTATCATTTTCTTTGTCTATACTAACAATTAGTCACCCACATTATTTTGTACTGAAAACACGTGGATTTATGTCAGCGGTTGTAAAATGCAATTATGCTAACGTGATGTTGTCATGTTGATAGTGTTATGGTTTACGTCCACCCTCTGCAGATTAAAATAATCGCCAAATTTAGTCCTAAAATACTAATTATTTCATGAAAACATAGGATCTTGTGGTCTTGTGGTCAAGGTATGTGCAGTGAATGTTGAATGTCATGGTGAAACTAAAGCTTGTACAGTTGTATTAAAGAACTAAAGATGAAATACTGGAGTTTTGTTATAAATTTTTACCCGTCCACTTTAAAAAATGCCCGTCCAAAAGACAGGTGGACGGGCTTCTGGCTAAGCCCATGCCTACAGCTATATACTGTCTAAGTTTTGGTGTTTAACCCAGTTTCTCTACTGTGGTGGCCTATTAGTATTTTACTCTGGCTAATGGCAGACAATTTTACTCGTCAAGGGAAGAACTCTAGTAGGGAAACGGTTAATTATAATGGGTTAATTTAAATTTGCAGCTAATACCCTAAGCAAAGTCCCTAGGTTTAGGGCCAGTGTTTATATGAGCTGACGTCCTACAGCTTCAAGCTAATGCACCTGATTTCCAGCCTGGGTTTACATGAAAACTATTCCAGAATTTCCCATCAAAATATTAAAAAAATGTTACATTTATTGCAAAAGTATACTAATCTGTTAATAGCATAGCATAGTTTCTAGGCCTTCCTTGGTTGACACGTTTTGGAAGTGATCCGTGCAGACCCACTGGGGAAAGCCTAGCAAAATTAGTAAACACTTTCACTTTACAGCTCTTGGTTGTTTATTGAGGAAGAGTTGTGATATAATTATAATGATGTCCTAAGTGTTTTCATATTTACTATTTCCTTCTGCATAAAATAATACAAGCCTGCTCACCTTGGATCAACAAAGTTTCACTAAGCCTAGCTTTCTTATCAGTACCTAGCTTTCCTTCTGCAACTACCAAAAGTTGAAAGTTAAACCATTAATTTTTTCATTTCAAGCTCCAATAGGAATATATTCCATAATTTCCCTCTTTCGATTGCCGAGATCTTTGGTAAAGTCTTCACAGCCATCCTTATGCTTTTATAGCATCACTCAGTGTTATTTACGGTAGATGTACTAGATCCCAGGAACACTGAAAGGGCCAAAACGATTCTGGGCAGGACCTTTTTGCAAGTTTTGCTAGGCCTTCACTTTTCCAGCCTCTCCCCAGTCTTATTAAGAACCCAAACCAACTACGCGGCCAAGCTCATAGTGGAAGTGAAAGGCCTAGAATATGAAATAAATGGCATAATTATTTGATGCTCAGTCAGTTGGTCAGTGGCCGTTGTAGACTATACATTGTTATGAATGATCTACGTTATATGAACTATTATAGGCTATTTCAATATCAAAACAAGCACTGTGCTACAATTAGCTAGGATTACCAATAACCCTGTTATTCAGGTTTTATGTTGTCTGGTCTTGATGGCCAAAACTCCCTATAAAAATAGCCAAAATAGTGTGCATCAACAACTTGCATGCTAAATGGTGAACTTTTTCAATAAGTTGTGTTTGCAATGATGCATTACGTATATTCAAAATCAATTTTGTAATATTTCTTCTAAATCTGAGGAGAAACTGCCTGGTGGGGGTGAGTGGTGGTTGTTAAAGAAGCAATTCACTCAGATCTTTTGTGGATTTTATTTTTTCACATTTTATTTTTCAGAATTCTATAAATTTAAATCTCTACCCAAAATGCAATAAATAGATCTGACTCTAAATTTTAAGATTTCTCCCCTTAATGAGTAAAATAGACATTCTCTGACCAAAATTTCAGCTGCCAGACTGTAGCCTTCAACAAGAAGGTAGTAATGAAATATAAAACCACAAATTAAGATATTTAACTATAATATACAATGTAAACAGTAATATGATATAAATTAAAACAAACATGAAGTTAGTTTTTAAGTATAATAGAGTATTGTTCTGGTAACGGCTTAGAGTTGTTGTCAGCTTGTGTGGTTAATGCAGTGTGCCATGATTCTAAAGTATATTATAGTATATTATAAGTATATTATAGTATATTATATTTTAAGTATATTATAGTTAAATATCTTAATTTGTGGTTTTATATTTCATTACTACCTCCCTGTTGAAGGCTGCAGTCTGGCAGCTGAAAGCTTGTTAATAAACAAATATTTTGGTCAGAGAACGTCTATTTTATACTCATTATGTATAATCCTGGCCACGCTTCTTCAATTTTTTCATTTCTCCCCTTGTTTCCTCCTTTTTTTCACCTTTGGTTCCACCACTATATATTAGCCTAATCAGTAATCTTGCTTAGGGGCCCTTCCATGCTTGACTGTGCTTTTTCTTAAAATAAATGTTACATAAGAATTTACAGTCAACTCTTGCCTTGCGGACACCCCACTACTAAGGACAGGAGTTAAATCCCCAGCCGAAACTACTAAGAAATGTATGGAAATAACTCCCGCTATTACGGACTCCTGCTATTATGGAATTGCGGACACTTCATGTAGTCCCAAACAAACATGTTTATTGTTTTACTCTCATTACAACGGACACTTCCATGACAACGGACACCTTGGACATATTGAATGACATATTTATACATTTCTGTCGACAAAAATGACAAAGAAAAGACATTTCACATTCATGTTACAGTTGAAATTTTTGGTTTGTAATTTGACTTGTATTGTATAATTATGTATCACAGTAAATGTTAACTGGGAATGAAAAGAAACTGGACATTTTAAAAGAGAAGAGCAGTAATATGTACATTATAGTGGCATTTCACAACCTGGAATCGTGTCATTTTCATTGCATCCCGCTATTGTGGACTCTCGTTATTACAGACACCAAGTGACTGCAGTGTAGTTTAAATTTGGTTATGCAGTACCAGAAGCAGTAAAAATGAACGAGGTGCATAATCAGACAGTATTGATTTCGTATATCTGTTAGTGCTTAGGATAGAATGTTTTACTGAAACTATTTTAAAATTCAAACTAGATTACAACCATGCACCATGTGTCATCAAGATTGCATTGTTTTTTTTTGCCTTGTTTATTGTGGAGAGGCACTGCATGTATGGTCTGATTGGTTGCTGACGTGGCGAGATTTCTCCAAAATGCCCGCGGGCATTATGAAAATTGTTAATACCCTACGATTGGAAACAAACAAGCCGAAAAACAACGAAAATAAATGAAATAAACGACGATGAACATTATAAAAGGAAACTCAGTCTAGTATCCAGACGAGAAAGAAACAGCAGAAAATAACGCTAGTTTGGAAGCGAAGGCCAATAATACTATATGTAGATTGATTATGAAATAAAAAGTGCCATATAATAAACTACTTAATAACCTCGACCGTTTGGTCTTTACGGTAAAATATTAAAACTCTGTCTTCAACGTATTAACCTCGCTATCGCTCGGTCAATACAGCAAGATCTCGGTTTAATATTTTACCGTTAAGACCTCACTCTCGGTTATTAAGTAGTTAGTACTGTACATAAAACAACAAACAATTGATGAAATAAGTAAACCATGATATGAATGTCTTATATTTACAGTAATAGATTTTATTTGCTGGCATTTTACCTCCCATATTTATATTTGTGATTTTATGAGAGAGCATTCACTCAGTGGCAAGCCACGGGCATCTCAGCTTTGAACTGATGCGTGTTTGTTAAAGGCCTGGCCAAACGCTTTCAACATTTCATTCAACATCGTTCAACATTGTTGAATTCAACATGTTGAGAGCGTTTGGCCACCCCTGTTGAATGATGTTGAACGTTGTTGAATGGTGTTGAATGATGTTGAACGAAATTTGAACATGTTCAAATTTTCGTTCAACACGCGTTCAACATTTCTATTGTTCTCAAAATGTTGAAAGGTGTTGAACGCATTTGGCCACATTTCATTCAACTTTGTTGAACAGAGACATGCGCCATGCGGGATATTGTCGATTCCAGCTTTTGTGGTAGCCCGCGTTTAATTAATTGTCATTCATGAATGTTGAACGATGTTGAATTCATTTGGCCGCTCGTGCTTTCAACACTATTCAACATCGTTCAACAATATTCAACATCGTTCAACAATGTTGAATGATGTTGAATGCGATGTTGAAAGCGTTTGGCCAGGCCTTTAGCTAAAATGCATCTGACATAACAACAGAAACATAGTCACATAATAAATTTTGAATGTTTTGCAAACATTTTTTTGTTTATAATTAAAGCACATTATAAATTAATCTTATATGGAAATATAAATTCCTATCCATAAAAGTTCAAATACACCATAGAATATGGTTCGTCCCATGTGTGATTATTTAATATGATAATCTCACATGTGTCGATTATCACGGGACGCATTGGAGTTTACTGCTCTATGTATTTTTGTGGGGAAATAGGACTATTTTTTTATATAATAAACAGAACAATACATGAATGCTTAGAAATATGAAATTTATTTCTCGTGTTGCCCAAGATATTCTCACTCGCTTGCTTTTCTCACTCGTGAGATATCCTAGTCAACACTCGAAATAAATGTCATATATTTCCGCACATCCATGTGTTATGCTCTATTTATTCTGACCGTATTCTCTATTTAGTCTGACCGTGGTCTGACACTACAAACTGTAAAGTTTGGTTCACATAGGGAATGTTCTTTGAGCAATGAGCATGTTTCTTAAATATATAATATTTTGTAAATAAATTGTAAGGTGCCATTTTTACGTCTTGTGTTTTAATCTTGTAGTTAATATGATTGGAGCTTATGAAGTTGACAACATTGTTTATATGGTCTTTGAATAGTAAGTAACAGAGTTTGTAATATGTTGTTCGTTTTTAAGAAGCTTGAGAATTAAGCAAAGTACGTGTTAGTAGAAGTTGGCATTAAAACATCTGTGTCTATAAAAAATGCGACGTGTTGAAAATGCGGAGTGTTTAAAATGCGAAGTGTTTAAAATGCGAAGTGTTTAAAATGCGAAGTGTCGAAAGTGCGAAGTGTTGAAAATGCGAAGTGTTGGAAAATGCGGAGTGTCGAAAGTGCGAAGTGTTGAAAATGCGGAGTGTTGAAAATGTGGAGTGTCGAAAATGCGGAGTGTCGAAAATGCGGAGTGTCGAAAGTGCGAAGTGTTGAAAATGCGGAGTGTTGAAAATGCGAAGTGTTGGAAAATGCGAAGTGTCGAAAGTGCGAAACGTTGAAAATGTGGAGTGTTGAAAATGTGGAGTGTTGTAAATGCGGAGTGTTGGAAAATGCGAAGTGTCGAAAGTGCAAAGTGTCGAAAGTGCGAAGTGTTGGAAAATGCGAAGTGTCGAAAGTGCGAAGTGTTGAAAATGCGGAGTGTTGAAAGTGCGGAGTGTTGAAAATGTGGAGTGTCGAAAATGCGGAGTGTCGAAAGTGCGAAGTGTTGAAAATGCGGAGTGTTGAAAATGCGGAGTGTTGAAAATGCGAAGTGTTGGAAAATGCGAAGTGTTTAAAATGCGAAGTGTTTAAAATGCGAAGTGTCGAAAGTGCGAAGTGTTGAAAATGCGGAGTGTTGAAAATGCGAAGTGTTGGAAAATGCGAAGTGTCGAAAGTGCGAAATGTTGAAAATGTGGAGTGTTGAAAATGTGGAGTGTTGTAAATGCGGAGTGTTGAAAATGCAAAGTGTCGAAAGTGCGAAGTGTTGAAAATGCGAAGTGTTGGAAAATGCGGAGTGTCGAAAGTGCGAAGTGTTGAAAATGCGGAGTGTTGAAAATGTGGAGTGTCGAAAATGCGGAGTGTCGAAAATGCGGAGTGTCGAAAGTGCGAAGTGTTGAAAATGCGGAGTGTTGAAAATGCGAAGTGTTGGAAAATGCGAAGTGTCGAAAGTGCGAAGTGTTGAAAATGCGAAGTGTTGGAAATTCGGAGTGTCGAAAGTGCGAAGTGTTGAAAATGTGGAGTGTTGAAAATTTGGAGTGTTGGAAAATGCGAAGTGTCGAAAGTGCGAAGTGTTGACAATCCGGAGTGTTGAAAGTGCGGAGTGTCGAAAGTGCGAAGTGTTGAAAATGCGGAGTGTTGAAAATGTGGAGTGTTGAAAATGTGGAGTGTTGAAAATGTGGAGTGTTGAAAATGCGGAGTGTTTTTATTTTACAAAAATAATACAAGAAAATGTAAAACGTTAGGATATACTGTAGAGTATGTGACAAAATGTTTCCAATCAAAAGGAAAGATTTTCGTCATGTGGTCTAATATGGCCACATCATTCAAAAGTCTCCACTTTGAGAAACGTTTTCAAATGCATCCCTTTTTAGTGCAAAGTTTCTGTGAAACTTTGCAGTATTGTGATGAGTGCATGGCGAAAATTCACACGATACATAGATAGATACATAGATACATAGTGTAAACTTTCCAGGGGGTAAACTTACCAGGTTTAACGACATACATACTTGTCGTAGTTGAAAGGCTAAAACCAGTGAAAATGTGAAACACTAGTATCAGTCTTTCATAGACGACAAATATTTGTCGCTTAAAGCTCGTAAGCCCTAAAGAGCGATAACAGACAGGTTTGTACCTTATCTATGGATATTTCTTGAAAGACGTGTATATCTTAATATACCAAGAATATACTGGCATGTTGACGATGTTGTGAAGTCGGTTTGTAGAGTGCTGTTGGTTCGTGTCTGTTATATTTTACACGAGTGGCGCTCGAGCAGTTATGCACGTCAGCTCAGTAAGATTGTAGACTGTCTTCGCATTTTGGTTTGGCGTTCAATAAGCAACTGTACGAAGAACCCTGGCCATATAGTAAACATGAATGTTTAAGATCTACATGTATCTGTACCTGCGTGAACTTAGCGCGTGATTTGGCAGACGATTCGCCAACCTCGTACCCAGGGTCTTATCTCCGCTCCCCCGCGCCCGCCCGACACTCCGAAAAGACTCTGCAACCTCGTACCCAGGGCCCTCTCCCTGGGTACGAGGTTGAAGACTCTGGTCCAGGCTGGTCACGTGCTGCCCAAAAAAATATGGGCAGTACAAAATAAATTTAGTGTGGGTAGGGTGGTACAAAAAACTTTCTCGACTTACCGACCGGAGTAGTGTTTATACAAAACGCAAAACATCTGGCCAGAAGAAATGTCACGACTCACGAAAGGTGCACAACGGCTCAGTTCTTTATTCTGTGACAACGGCTTGGAGAAACAATCCGAAACAAGATATAATTTAATAAGAATGCCAAAGTCTCAAAGATCAATATTTTGCTGGCTTTGTAGCGCTGGTGACATGTGTTATTGATGCGGGGAGAATATTCGTCTTAAGCATTCGAATCGCGAGGCTTTTCACTGGACGTATTCACTTAAATATAACGGCAGCTTTCACGTGTGGTATTCAACAACGTACAGGTGAAACACATACGTATTTTATTGTTTATATTGAGAGTTTGAAACAGTCTTCCATTTCATTATCCACTGTGAGCTTTACTGTGCTGCGTTGTTTTGACCAGTTCCCATGCGGACAAAATTATCGTCAGTCATCCACGAACATGATAAGTGATTATTGATAAATATATTTGATATAAAATGCCAATTTTCAAGTTCATTTTAAAAAAGGTTAGTCGATATCCGTACCTATTATATTTTAAACAATTGGCGAGGGACTATAATTTAATATGACGTGTTATTATTAATAGTCCGAAAAGCGGCGGGTATTAGGTTGTTGCGTTTAAAACGATCAAAACTAAAAGATACGTAACAAGTTAACTTGAACGGGGGTTTCTTTATCGGACAAGAAGTTTGTGACAGCAAAGAAGCAGAAAAATCGATAAGACTCGCCCGCTTTCTTGAAGTCTACTGAAAATACTATTTCTTTAAGTAAACAACACAGCGCATTCAGAAATGCAGACAGATGACAACAAAGGGTCAACATTTCACCTTTGCCTTATTAAATGTGTCTAGTGTCTTGCTATAGCATTATAGAATGGTTTCAAGTATTTTACTATTTTAGTACTGTTTATTTTTGTTTATTTGTCGTTGATTAATACTAGCTATTGTTCGATATTTTAATATACTTTGCCGAATGGAGGAGCGGCAACAGTTTTCGTAGTGGCGTATTCATATTTCATGATCAAGCGACGAAAGATCAAATTTGCGGAGTAACTGGAGTTTATATAAATAGAAAAATGATAATAAGATATCGATTAATCGACTATATATTGTATAATTTTAATAAGCACCCAGGTTGACGATTATAAAACGAATGGGAACATCTAAAACTTTCTTCATTGTAAACTTAAATAAACACAGCGATTTATTATAAACTAAAAACAATAGCTGTCAAAACAACTTTTTTCAATTTTAAAATCGTATCACCAGGTTTAACCATTCATTTCAAAATCTAATACCAGAAAACGAAAATTTTGATAGACGACACGTGACCAGCCTGGACCGGGGAGCGGAGAGACCCTGGGTACGAGGTTGACGATTCGCAAGGCTACATAACGTGAAGCTAGCAACATAATCATCAGACGATCGTAATTTGTAAAGGCAACAAAAACTTACTTATCTTTACATCCACTTGGCAAATTTTAGTCAATTTTGATCTGGATTGACTGAACGTCACACGATACGTATTAGTATCGGAATTCTTGTGATGCGCCAAGCTTTTTATGCAATAATAACGATGATATCGTTCGATAGTGAACGTTAGTATTTATGTTTGTCGGAGTTTATAATTTTTTTTGCGTTCTTGACAAGAGAAAATGACTCTTTAAGAATCCCTCGAGATTCTATTTTGGGTTGTTTGTCTGAGTTTTGGCTATTTTGGCTTGTTTTAAATTAACTTGGGCTTTGCTCAACAAAATGGGCTGGCAGGTTGCGGGGCTGGCAGCTCTGTCCGTACACGTGGCAAAAATTGTTATTATCTACTAGTAACTTTGCACTATCCTTGGGATCTAGTTGGTGAAAACAGTGAGCGCTTTTTTAAGACAACATTTTGACATCCCCCCGTGTCATAGTCAGGGCCACTATACGCCACGTCACGTCACTAACTAAATTTGAAATTGAAACTCTGGCGCTAAGTGCAGCTTATTGAAACATACCATTGAGTAAACAGATCCTATTTTTTCCACGAGTTTATTACGATAATTTAGCGCAAAATTGTCATAAACTCCAAAATATCGATATTTAACAATTATTCACCGAAGTGGAGGTGAATAGTGCTGGATATTCACCGAGCCGCTTCGGCGAGGTGAATATCCACACTATTCACCGACACTGAGGTGAATAATTGTTTTAGCATATACCTCATAAATGAAACAACAAGTTTAACATTCTTATATTTTTCGGTATTTTTATACAAGAGTATAAACAAGACACGGCCGTCGCCGTCGGCCGCCAGCAACTCGGTGTACTCAATTATTTGTCGACAAAACAGTTTTTACAGCTTTTGAATATATTAATGGCTAGAAAATTGTAAAGAAACATACCTGTGGACACTCTTCTACTTAATTTTGTTGACTTTTCTCGTTATTCTACTACATCACCCTTGTTTATCAACAAAATCTCCTGCCTCGGTAAACAAAGCAAAACTGGTCGCCATCTTGTTTTGCCTGCAGGTGAATAGTGCAGGATATCCCGAGCTAGAGGAACCAATCAGATTGCGCGAAAAGCACTATTCACCTGCGAGGTATATGCTAAGGTACATTATTCGTTTTATTTTAAACGTCAAATATGTGACAAACATTTGGCGTTTATTGGGTCAAAATTTAATTGTTTTGCTGTGAATACTAACCTTTTTGTTGTGAAAAATGAGAGCCAGATGGTCAAGCTGCAGTCTTATATTGAAATATTACAGGCGCATATCGATAAGAATCATCTGATTATCTCACGTATAAATGCTTCTGGTATACAATTTAAGTATTTTTCTTTCATTTGCTATGAATTTTAAGAGCAAGAAGCAAAGATTTTTGCCTTCTTCGTTGTTTAAAACACGAACACTGTATATGACAAGAAAATCAACATAGCGGATTCAACATATAACTACTCAAACTGCTCTAATTCAAATAGAAAATCTATTTGTTTCTTCTTGTGTAACACGAAGATAGCTATTTATTAGCTTTGCTTTAATTCTTGTATTTCTTATTGGCATATTTTTCTGCAGTAGTTTACAATTAATGTAAACTTTACATCAATTACAGAGGTTTCAAACTAAATGTGCAAATTGTCTTAACTTCTAATACAAAACGGCAAACCGCAAACTGGAGTTCGTAGTTTGAGGTAACCGTGGAACTAAAGGTCTCTTATAGAGATCAAATTGGTCTCAAATCGCCTGGGTCTCGAACCTCAAGTCATGTGTAATACATTTATTACATTCTATGTCCAAGCCGTAAAAGAAACAAACGTCAAACTAAATGTCTCTAATGTCGCATTTTGAACTTAATATATGGCGATATTGAAATATTGCGGTTGACTCTGATGGAATCATTGTTTTCACCAAAAACAGTTAGTTTTGAAAACGTTTTTCAAGGTGGAGACTTTTAAATGATGTTGTGCATGTTGGTCAGGTACTATACGACATTCCGCACTCCGGTACTCCGCATTTTCAAGACAACACATTTTTTTCGAACCCCACAACTTCACTGCGGCAAACGAGGCTTTACTAACATACAAATATAGATTCAAGATATGAATATAAATACAAGATTTAAAAAGTAAATGGCCGGTTTGAACCTAGGTGTGTTATTTTAGTCAAACCGGATGTTCTCTTGCGTACGTCTTTGCAATATTGATACGCAACATTGCAATTTTGATTGGCGTATTCAATCAGCAACTTGCAAACGCTTTATCACGATTCCTCGACGGGTTGCTTAAAATATTGACTTTAAACATCGAACAACACATAACTGTGATGTTATACTTGAAGGAAATGGCTCTAACTTTATGTAGAATTTCGAATTATCCAAAGTTTGGCATTTAAGACGATTTTTTAGGGCAACCCGTCGAGGAATCGTGATAAAGCGTTTGCAGGTTGCTGATTGAATCCATCAATCAAAATTGCAATGTTGCGTATCAATATTGCATGCAAAGTCACACGCAAGAGAACATCCGGTTTGACTGGTTAATGCAGAAAGTAGTGACCTACGGTTTTGATAGCTTTTGCGGTGGTCATTCTCAGAGTCCAGTGAAACGTTTGTCAGGATTGATGATACTAATACTTAATTTTGTTAAAAATATCTAAGCCCAGACAATTACTTTGAAAAAGCCCATAACATTGAAGAAATGAAAAAATGAAAATATTTATTGACCTAAACGTTTCGTTGCTAACAATAAATGTTCGTCAATAAATGTTTTCATTTTTCCATTTCTTCAATGTTATGGGCTTTTTCAAAGTAATTGTCTGGGCTTTGATATTTTTAACAAAATTACGTTTTCCGCCTGGAATCTCTGTCTCGTTAATACTTGTTAAATAAATTTGTTTGCAGTATGGATGGTGCTGATCTTTGCTTTGAAATTGTGAATAGAGTGAACGCAGGATTTGTTTATAGTGAAGCTGTTGCAAGGTTTGTTTTGTTTTAATTTTTATCTCAGGCTTTTAACTAGCTTTTTGGGGGTTGATTTAAAATGGGGTTGATTCAAAATGGTGTATAAGTTTTGTTTTACTGACTACATATATACCGATCCATATTGGGTTAAAGTGCCTATATCATGGTTGGGGATTTTACATACATGTCTTTAGGATATTTGGAACTCTCTGAGAAGATTTGTAATATATCTTCCTTTCCTAAAATTTCGTGAGTCATGGACTTTTTTGCCGTTAAAGTTGACGTCAAAAGAGGAATTTGTCTATACAAAAACCACTTTACAGACTCCTCCTTTGACGTCACTTTCGTTAACTTTCACAGCAAAAAAGTCCATGAAGATGAAATTTTAGAAAAGGAAGATGTATTACAAATCTTCTCAGAAGGGTCCAAATATCCTAAATATATAAATATTTAGAATTATTTAAAATCCCCTCACGGTTGGGGAATTTACATATTTAGGATATTTGGAACCTTCTGAGAAGATTTGTAATATATCTCCCTTTTCTAAAATTTCATCTTCATGGACGTTTTTGCTGTGAAAGTTGACGGAAGTGACGTCAAAGGAGGAATCTGTAAAGTGGTTTTTGTATAGACAAATTCCTCTTTTGACGTCAACTTTAACGGCAAAGAAGTCCATGAACACGAAATTTTAGAAAAGGGAGATATATTACAAATCTTCTCAGAAGGTTCCAAATATCCTAAATATGTAAATTCCCCAACCATGAGGGGAGACATGACCTGAAATCTGAGGTCGGACGTGAATTTTTTTAAAAATTGTTAAAGGGTATTGGCAACAAAAATTAAGTTTGTCTAATTTGAAAGAACTCGTAAAATTGTAATAGAACATCCTTTACAACTTTTTCGTATCTCTCTTCGTTTTCAAGATATTTCAATTTGTTTGATATGTAAATGAGATGGTCTCTGACGTCAGGTGTGGGTAAAATATTTTCACATGTAGCAAAACCAGTTATATATATATCTCTAAGTTTGTTCATCGAAATCATTTGAAACTGTGTACATAAAAACTTCTTGCGACGCTGAACATTTCATGTTAGATATGTAAGTGATTTTGCTCTGTATGAAAATATTTTACCCCTGACGTCAGAGACCATCTCATTTACATATCAAACAAATTGAAATATCTTGAAAACGCAGAAAGATACGAAAAAGTTGTAAAGGATCTTCTATTACAATTTTATGAGTTCTTTCAAATTAGACAAACTTAATTTTTGTTGCCAATCCCCTTTAAAACATTCAAAATATACTATGAAACTAATTCGTGTAGGAATTAAAACTTGTAAAAATCCTGTGACAATGACAACTTCAAATGCTTAAAACTAATAAAGTATTTGACTAATTGTATTGAGATTTTCAGCATGTGTAGTACACATAATGCTTAACAGTTTAATGGATGGATTTGTTGCTACCCCCTATATATACTTTCGACAAATTTGGAAAAAGTGGTCTAGTCAAATCATAAATTTGGTTGTCATGACATCAATTTTTGGTTCATTAAAACAGTCCATTAGAATTTTAATTAATTGTCTGGGATTCTGTTAAAATTGCTTTGGTTGTGTCAATAGATGACTTTTATAAAACTCGCATGGTTAAATGAATTTGTGTGATTTCTCCTAACCTTGTAACCAACGTGTCCTGTTATTGATAAATTTGAAATCTACATTAAGAGAACTTTCAAATGATATATAATACTTGTTCAGTATAAATACACCGGTGATTATAGAAAATCGCGCGCGCTGATTGGTCGAGTTACTTCGGATTAATTCTCGATAATCACCTACAGCGTTTATCCAAAATGGCCGTCAGCCAAGTTGTCAATGAGACAGACGAGGAAATTAACAATTTTAAAGAAAATGTTGTTCCTAAAAGTACGAAAATGTGTATTTATACTAAAACAATTATTCGCCTCAGGCTCAGTGAATATCGGTGAATAATAACCTCGACTTCGTCTCGGTCGTTATACTCCGATATTCACCTCGCCTTCGGCGAATAATTGTTAAATAATTTGTTTTTACTGTCATGAAAATGTAAATTCCAGGTCGTGCCCCCCTAATATTAGCAAGGTACTACTTTGTGTCTATATTTTTGTTCAACAACCACATAGCTTGCTGTTGTATAGTGGCCTATCACTATCGTCGATTTTTGAATCAATGATTAGATCATTAAGGATAATAGTACTGTTTTAAAAAAATGATAATAAATAATTCTTTGAAAGTTTTCATGGCGATAATGTAATATAGATACGTTTTGTGGAAACACCAGGTAAAATATTTATTTTCTTAGCAAATAAATATTTTACGTGGACAAATCATTGTGGGTTAATAGTGCTGATTTCAAAGTGAATTTTATTTTGTGAATTTTATTTCCATTGTAATAAAAAATATAATTTATAAGTGACATAACAAAACAAAATTCATTAATTTTTTAAGTGAATTTATTCTGGTATTATTGAATGTGACTCAGCGCTATTGATTTTTACATCACGAAAATATGTTATTATTAAAATCGTTTTAGTATAATTAGTGTGTATCACACGAAAATTATAAATTTGTCTTATTTGAAAGAACACTTAAAATGACAAAGTAACATCTTTTGAAGTTTTTCGTTTCCTTGCTTCGTTTTTGAGATATTTCAGTTTGTTTGATATGTAAATGTCACATGTTGTGACGTACAGTACATGTGCATAATGACTTATCAGAGAAGGTTATATATATCTTTGCAGTGATGGTTTCCAAATTTTAGAAGGGGGGAATGCTCACTAAAGTCAAATGGGCGTGGCCACTGCTCGTAAAATTAAATGGGCGTGGCTCCTGTCGTGAAAGTTAATGGTGTGTGAAAAGACTACTAAAAGCCTGGCTCAGGCTAGCTGGTTGGCTAACTTGGTTGAAAAACGAGTACACTCTTTGACTCAAAGCAAAAATAGTGCGGTGTTGAACGGTGTTCCACTACGTTTAATTTTTGTTAGGGGGAACGTCTCCTAACGGCGTTCCCCCACGTTCCCCCTGAAAAACATCACTGTATCTTTGCTATTATCGAACGAAATCACCCGAAATTCTACATGTTTGGAGTTGTACAAGGAACATACACACGCACATGTTTCCTTCGAATTAAGTGTGGTTTGATAATAGCAAAGAATAGATATATAAATTTTCATATAATCATTTTATTGTTTCTATTGCAGGACCATATTCAACACATTTATATTATTTGGATTATATTTTGTTATTTCACTTTATAACAACATTCAATATTAAAATAGAAATGAAAAATTGTTTTAAAATAAAATTTATTTTTAAAACAATTATTATTCAAAATCTTTGTTAATTTGTGCAAAAATCGATTATTGTGATGGGTCACCATACTGCTTAAGTATTGTGATGCCCTGGCGAGTTTGCTGTAGGAAGCAGGCGTTCGTTCGTTCGTTCGTTCGTTCGTTCGTTCGTTCGTTCGTTCGTTCGTTCGTTCGTTCGTTTCGTTCGTTCGTTCTTTCGTTCGTTCGTTCGTTCGTTCGTTCGTTCGTTCGTTCGTTCGTTCGTTCGTTCGTTCGTTCGTTCGTTCGTTCGTTCGTTCGTTCGTTCGTTCGTTCGTTCGTTCGTTCGTTCGTTCGTTCGTTCGTGCGAAATTAATAACAAGCGACGTTTTTGAGGTCAAACATTGTCAAACAAGGCACTATTCTTTAATACTATGTCTGCTTTTTGTTTTAGCCATTACTTGAGGCAAGTTTTGGATGCTCTAGCTTTCTGCCACAAATTGAATATAATACACAGAGACATCAAGGTACATGGATTTTAATACACGTATCTTTTTCTTAATGAAAAACTGGAACTATTTTTTGTTGCTTTGTAACGATAAATTTACAATACATTTATTTTAGCCTCATAATATTTTACTCGCAAACAAAGAAAATTCAGCACCAGTGAAACTAGCAGACTTTGGAGTTGCAAGGATATTAGATTCCGGTGATCAAATATCAAGTGGTTTGTATTTTTATTTTTTATTGATATTATTCAGCTTAGCGCAGTGGTATAAGTATAGGAAATAACACTGTTCGAGAAGAATTAATGAAAAATCGCATGCGTGTTTGGCAAAATATTCATAATATCACGAGTGCGATTACGAGTGATAATACGAATATTTTGCCAAACAGAAGTATGATTTTTCATTAATTCTTCGAGAACAAGTGTTGTTATTTCCTTTTAATAACTTTTCAATCAATTTTACTTTCCCCCCAAATAATATAAAACAATGGAAAATCTTGACGAAACAAGGAAACTAACATCAAACTCAGCATATAAAAAAAACAACTAGTTCTTCCACTGTGTGACGTTGATAACAGCATCTTTGAGTAATGTCTCCTTTTAATTTTCAAACTGTTTTAAGTAAACTTTACTTAACTTTCTTCGTGGCTAACTTATTGAGCGTTCAGAAACAGCGAATGAACCAGGACCCACGACGAACTGACTTGTTTACTGTCAGTAATTGTTTCTATCTGCCGAACTGACATGACGTCACTTTCTTCGTATCAAATGTTGCCGCTTTACGTCCGTTTGGCTGATGGAAACACGTATTTATTGCAAACACCCGGATGTATGGTATTTTAAAAAGTGCCACATGTGGTATTTTTCTTAAATACCCCTAGTAAAAGAATTTAAATTTAATACTGATGTGATTAGCCAATCAGGAATGAGGAAAATTGATTGAAATGTTCTTAATAAAAAAATAGCACAAGCCGGAAAATACGAATTTTGCCGAAAAGTAGCACAAATTTGGACTAACGCTTTGTTTAGTGTACAAAATTTGCACAAACAGTATCTTTCTTTTCACTCTGTAAAGGACTGATAGAAAATAATGCTTTTTGTCTTTGGACTACACAGTCGTGGTGAGGATTGAGGAACACTTCACAATCTCAAATGACAGATAATTGAATATAATTCCTCGTTAACTTCTCTATACGTGTGAGGAACTCAAAATGTTCCTCAATCTTGGGGTCTTAACAAATGCTTCTCAGGATCTAGGATCCCGAGATCTCACTTTTTTCCAGAACTGCTCATAGGAATCATCAAACCTATAATTAATAATAATAATTGATGATCGATAAGATAAGAAATGAAATGAGGTACAAGAAAGCAGAATGAGATGGTACGGTCATGTGCGAAGGTGTGAGGACGATGAATTGATTAAGTGGGCAGCAGATCGATAGGAGAAGAGGGAAAAAGGGTGCGAGAAAGACCGAGACAAAGGTGGAAGGATTGCATCAAGGAAGATGGGAAGTCGATTGATTTGGAGATGTGCGAAGACAGAGCAAGATAGAAAGCGGTAACGGAACGACCTGACCCCCCTTGAGGGGGAAAACAGGTTATGATGATGATGATCGATGATGTTGGAGCGTCGTTCTTGAAACAGGTGGATGATCGATGAATGATTGATTGACTTAGCTTAGCTTAGCGTGGCGACCGCAGTCGGATTTCCTTGACTAGTCTCCCCCACACCTCCCTATCCTGCATCACCTCACCAACATCGTCTCTTTCAAGTCTTGCGTCTTCAAGCAGTTGCTGTACATACGATCGACAGGGTCTTCCTCTTTTTCTTTTGCCATGTGTTGGTTCCCATAATAACAACTGATGTACCACTTCGTCTTTTCTTCTCCAGCAGTGCCCAATAAATTTCAGTCTGCGTTGCTTGATGGTTTCCGTTAACAGTGGTATTCCTCCATACAGTACATTGTTTGTAAGATGCTGTTTCCAGGAAATGCCTTTCACTTGATTGACGATCAATGATTAATTAGTGATTAATAATTGACAAGTGTAATTTTAATAGACTAATCTTTTATAGTATACATGTAGAAATATGCAAGTTGGTTCTTGTTTTATTTTAAATGTAGGAAGAATTGGAACCCCACATTTCATGTCTCCAGAAGTTGTGAAAAGAATACCGTATGGAAAACCAAATGATGTGTGGGGATGTGGTTAGTAGCATCGTTTACTTTTCTGAAATGTTAAAGTGCTTATGGAATGAAATTTTCGCTAATTTCTTTATTTCATAATATAAAAAAATATAGAAATCGCTGATATTGCTACATATGCTCACTCTGGTTTTACGGCTTTAGAAAGTGCTTTATTTTTATATTTAAACTTGCCAAACCGTAGCATTTCTTAAGTCGAAATGTCAGCAAGGACTGAGACGAGTAACAATACTACCATTTGCGATCAACCGTTAGGCGTGAGAGTTCAAACGCGTTTGTTTACGTTTCAAACGTGCCAGTTTAACTGGAAAATTTTGACGTTTTAACAATAGCTTGATGAATCACACGCCATTTTTTGACAGGTTGATTGATTGGGGTATTGTTGAAACGTAAAATTTTCCAGTTAAACGTGCCCGTTTGAAACGTAAACAAACGCGTTTTAACTCTCACGCCTAACGGTTGATCGCAAATGGTAGTACCTGTGACGTCACAAGGTGGATCAAGACTAAAGAAATTTATGATAATGATCCACCGTGTGACGTCAAATAGTTGTTCACGGCCCTAGCTATCAACTTTGAACTGAAAAATAAAGTGTTTTCTAAAGACGTACATATTAAATGATCATATGTACGATATCAGAATTTTCTATATTTTTATATTTAATATCAAATAATATAAAAAGCAAAAATTTCATTTCATTTTCTGTCTTCGGAATCTGCAGATGATTTACAAGGTGTATGAGAGTGAAAAGATAACATAACATTTTAAGATTGCCATGACGTTGCATGGACACCAGAAAATAAAAATATTTATTTCGCTTTTTCGCTCCTTGATCAGATGTATAGGATGAGAACTTCCACCATAGACCTAAAACACCCCTTGATGTAGACTGAACCGAGTCCCTCTTGAAGACGGCGCGCGGGAGAGAAAAGGAGGGACTTGGGACAATGTCGTTGAAGTTGTAATTTTTTAAAATTTTATTATATATTAAAATTTCTCAATATTATTCGTTAGATTAAGTTTATAATTTAACGTAACGTAGAACCAGTCCCATACAACCAAATTATATATATGTCAACATGATCGTTTGAATATGATATAAATATTGATTAATTCAAACCAGGTGAAGATCGGATGTCTGTGAGAAAATGTATAAGCGATTGAAGTCTGTCATATTCTCTATTTATCTTCGACAACTGAAGTTATATTTCGTTACTCAATGCGTCCTGGAGTTTTTGACTCTTTAAAAGTTTGATGAAACCGTTATAATTTTGTAACAAAAATGTTTCCAGTACCTTGCGGTTTATTTTGATATGAAATTTGTTACAGACGTGTCGTCGGATGAAGAGATATTCGAACGCGGCTTCCTTGTTTAGGCGGTGTTCGTCGAGACAAAAGTTCGTTACGTTGTCCCTTGGCGAAATCAGAAATGTATTATCTGATATCAGATAAAAGTCGCTGTATATTACATGTTGAAATGGTCAGCAAATCGAAGTAGGTTGACTTCAAGTAGCAAACAAACCGTATATATAACCAGGATACAACCAGACAGGAGTCACAGGACCGTTCATGTTGTCGGCTTCTCCATTCTCGCCCTGTTGATTTCAGCTAACCTGTCGAGAGAATACAATTTATACGAAGAACACTTTTCCTTTCAGCTAAGAAATAATTGCCAACCTATTAATTCGTGTTGTAAAATTAAAACAAATATCATATAGATCCAGAGTCCAGACTCCAGGCAATCGATTATTCTTGAATTGACCTGTCAATCAACGATTTCAGCCAATGGGAATTTTGCGTTTGTCAGGGCACGGGAAATGCAACTTCAACGACATTGTCCACAGTCCCTCCTTTTCTCTCCCGCGCGCCGTCTTCAGGAGGGACTGGGTTCAGTCTACCCTTGAAGTCACAACCATGTTTCCATAGCTTGACACAAACTGATCAGTCACAGTATACGTAAAGCCAAAAAGAGAATTAAGGTGGCTCCTTACTGTTTCTTGAAAAGTTGAGAAAATTCAAGTTCCAACCTCACAAAGTGCTCATGAATATTTTGGAAACGATAGAATAATGTTCAGGGCATCAAATACTGTTAGCAGATAAAGTGTTTCAGCTGTTGCTATGACAACAGTGACGTTTCAAAATGACCGTAAATTTACATTTAATCCAATTTATTTCAAAAGCGAGTTTGGTGAACCCCAATTTTTTTTGCATTAAAACATTACTTTAAGTTCAAGTAGTCAATAGTAATCACGGGTGGCGTGTGCTGTTAGCGCGCTGCCTCTCACCAAAAGTTAAGCCCGGTTATACGGGGTTAGTCCTTGGATGGGTGACCGCTTGGGAATGACTCCGTTGTTGAGCTTGGGACTAATGTGAGTAGAGAGAGTTGTAGTTGGTCTTTCACGTGTTTCGAGGGTACTCCGGTTTTCCTCCCTCCGTAACACCTAGCCTGGTTTCCGTATAGTTGTAATTGTTGTAAATCAGTCGGCGACTATCGCTGATCAAGTCTTACAACAATTACAACTTAATGGAAACGGTTGTTGTAATTCAATCGGCGACAGTTTGTAGAAGTTAAATCAGGTTCAACTCCTACAACAATTACAACAGTCGCCGATGCGACAACAGTTAATGGAAACATCAATCGCCGGTAGTCGGCGACTTTTTGCTAGATGTTTGCAACATAAAACACAAAATCATTTACAAAAACCGGCCAAATCCTTTTACAAAAACCTTGATTTTGTTAAAGAAGTCTACTAAAAGACTAGTTCGAATACTTGAATGCCGTACGCCAACTCAAATGTTTGCAACTGTCGTCAAACGTTTACGAAACATGAGACTTAAGCGGCGGAGTTACTGAACGTGTTAATAATGCTTGCTGTATTGTTATATAAA
This sequence comes from Paragorgia papillata, assembly GCA_035771165.1. Classification (NCBI taxonomy): domain Eukaryota; kingdom Metazoa; phylum Cnidaria; class Anthozoa; order Scleralcyonacea; family Coralliidae; genus Paragorgia; species Paragorgia papillata. The sequence goes on from JAWNZC010000337.1 coordinate 3,127,766, forward strand.
CTGTGAAAATGACCACAAACAAAGTTTTATTCATTCAATTTGTTGTTGAATATCAAACTTAGCTCATCTGAACTTTGTCAAAACCGAGAAGTCCTCAGTCCGAGAGAATCGGCGATTTGAATTACAACAATTACAACTATATGGAAACACGACTGTTGTGAAAGATCGCAAACAATTGCCGATCCATCGCAGACTGAATTACAACAATTACAACCTATATGGAAACCCAGGCTTAATATGCCTCGACACGGCCATGCACTGGCTGCAAGTAAGGCTATGATTAGCCCCCAGTCCCTTTTCCTTTATCGTTTATATATAACCTGATGCACTTGCGGGTGATTGGGAAGAATTGTTAGAATTCAAAAGCATATACTTTTAAATCTGTCTTTTTATGATTGCAATTCCAAATAATACTAAAGCGACACAACCTGTAGTAACTTGAATTTCAAAACTTATAGCGAAATTTAATTCAGCTTTGGTCAAAAGATTTTAACATTAGTATTGTGAAGTGGTAAGCCGTCGAAACTTTGATCTTCTATTTTTTTTGTTTTTAAGGAGTAATAACGTTCATTCTCTTGAGTGGTGCTTTTCCTTTTAATGGTACTGGTGAAAAAATATATGAAGTTATCTCCAAAGGAACCTACACAGTATGTCATAACCTACGACTTAGACTACGTTTACACGGCTCCGGACAAATTCGGAACTAGACCAGAACTATACCGGTCTGGTCTTAAAATGTATATATTCTACACTCGAATTTTCCTTCACCCAAAATCCTGAGAACATGCTATGTAATCGAGTGAAATGCCCAATATTACTTATAATTTACCCAATTCTCTCCTGGCATTACCACCTTAATATATATATATACAGAACTCGCGATCAAGCTCTCGGCAACGCCCTCTGTGGCTCAGTGGTCAGACCATTGCACTAGAATTGCAAGGTCGTGGGTTCTATTCCTGCCGGAAGGCCTGTGTAGTTGCATTTTTCGCAACTGGTCCCGGTCTGGTCTTATAATGTATATATTCTACATTCGAATTTTCCTTCACCCAAAATCCTGAGAATATACCAAAACTTGCATGGTTTCGTTTATTTGCCATAAAGAAGTCACATGTAACAAGCAGTGCATGGTAATCGTGCAAAATTCAGGACGGTTCCAAATTTGTTCGGTTTGGTGTAAACGGGGTCTTAGTAGTTGTCCTTTTGATGGTATTACCGTATAGATTGTGGTGTCCTGACGCGAGTAGCCGCTGAACGGCTGACTTTTTAGGTAGCTTTATATTCTGGCTGTCACTTTTTTGTGTCACTCGTAAGCCACGGACATGTGGGCTCTGGGAACGAGAATGCAAGCGATGTTTTTGCACTGATCTAAAAATAGGACTGGATCGGGTTTCTATTACTGAAAATGAAGCCAACGGCGGCCATGTTGGAGTGACCACCTAACAACTACTGTGGCGTTGCAGACATGTTGGAGGGCATTCTGACATTTTCTATTTAATCTTAGTGAAGGGACATATTGGTTGGACAGTTATTTGATGTCGGTCAGTTTTGCTTTTCCTCGGATTAGCCATTGAATTTGTAATGAGGTCACTCCAATATGGCCGCCGTTGGCTCTAATTATCTGGTGAGAAAAGCCAACTGTGAAGCGTCAAATTAAGTTCAGGTTTTTGTGCATTTATGGTCAGCAAAGTAAATATATTGGCCAGACTCAAAACCCATTTCGCAAGTGTCTCAGTTTGATTTGCTTGCACAATCGCAGTTCCTAACGATCTCTGGTCAATGCAAATATGCTGGCTTCAAAATCAGCTCATCCGACACAATAGAAAACTCGATCCAGTCCTATTTTTCAGATCAGTGTGTTTTTGACGCCAAGGATTTTGGCGGGTTTTTGACGACATATATCATGTTTATGAATAAAAGCATTGAGCATTCCGCAGTGGGATACAATTGTGGCGCGCAGACGTGCTAGCGGCTAAGTTTGTGCAGAATTGATAGCCACACAAACGTCATGGGCTCTGGCATTGTCGTATTGAGAATGGAAGCGATGTTTTTGACGGGAGGGATTTTGGCGGCTTTTTGACGATCTCCGTGATGCGAAGCGTTCCACAGGTATACACAATTGCACAAAATTGCAGTGCCCTGACAAGTTAGTGACTAGATCGTCAGGCAGCTTTATACTACGGTGCCCTGACAAGCCACCAGTCACCACCCTGACGACTTGTTAGGTAGCTTTGTATTCTGGGTGTTTGACGGAATCGTACGCTAGGCCGTGGAATCCGTATGCCACGGACACAGAAACGGGGGCTCTTGCAACGACAATGCTGCAAGCGACGTTTTTCACGCCAAACAGGGCAGCGCTCTTTAGCACTTTGTCTGGCTCGTGATACTATTCTAATTTGGGTGCATTTTCTTTTTTTCTTTTTTGCCATCTCACTTTGGGTCAAGTATTGTTGTTTATTATTTCAGATGCGCCCTAAACAATGGGATTTAATCTCGGATGATGCTAAGGATTTAGTAAGAAGTCTGTTAGCTTATGATCAAAATGAAAGGATTACAGTTGACCAAGCATTAGCCCATCCTTGGCTTAAGGTTTGTATTGCATATATATATACAGGGGGTGGACAAAAAAAAGTGGCCATCATTAAAAATATGGTAATGTGGAATAACTATTATTCGAGAAAAGAAAAATATGTAAAGTGATATATTTTAGAATGCATGCTCAAACTTTGAAAGCATGCCACGCTGTGAAGCTGTACATGGCCAGAAATCGAGGACAACATGGCGGCAAAGCATGCGCACTGAATCCCTTTTTAATTAATTCAATATGGCGTCCTTCAATAGATTTTAATAAGAACAATCATTTTCGGTTATTTACTATTGTAAATTCCGACATGCGAACGTCCAAAACTTCACCAAATTGAACAATCGTTCAGCACTACAATTTCTATTAAGTTTGGAGCGTCCTAAATAGGTTCCCGAGCCCCTCACAAACATACCTCTTATTCGCTGTTTAAAGTCTATTAATCTGTTATATCACTTATTTTGGAGCTCCAATTTTGGCTGCTTCTGTGTTGTTTATCCACGATGCGAACGTCTGAATTTGCTTGGGATGAACGTTACTTTGTTTTGCGGAGTTGTTCGTTCCACTTTTTCGTTGTTTAACTCATTCCCGTCTTGTCCGAAAACCAGTCACAGCAGGTGGTATTGGCAATTTGTGAATTAACATGGCATAATAACACAAAAATAATACCACAATATATCATTTGAATCGTTTTTACCTCTACTATTCAAATTTTGGGTTTTCGGGTCTTGTCAGACAACCCATTTTGCAAATTATGCTAATTTATGCTAATTACTATTATTAATAATATTATTATAATCCAAAAAATGTTAAATATTTAACGAGAAATGACTTTACACCAAACTTTGGATCATGTAAAATGAAAAGCACCATTTCACAAATTCAAATTGAAAAAATTGAAGCAATACAATAAAAAGCAAATATTATATTGATTTTTTACGATTTTCCATTGAGACCCCCCATTGTGACCCCCCATGGTGCGCCCGCGCGCGATCATATAACTTATTTTGAAATTTACAAATTAAAACAGAATTATACAAGAACATACGACCAAAATACATCAGTAAGATCGTTTTTAAGTCAGCTATTCAGATTTTAAGTTATTTTGAGTGATATTTACTTCTGTTTGCCATTACAACGCCGACAACTCTCGGCAAATTTTCTTCGATTTTGCCTGACTCGGCCGAGATGGTTTTCGTCAAATTTTACCAAATTATTGCTAATCTACGAAATAATTACAACAAACAAATGCTTATACTTACTTTCGGAGTTGTTAGAGCCTAAATTTTCGTTGGTTTCGCTTATATATTGACAAATAAAAGCCATTTTGTTCTTGTCCATACGTCATGATCCTCGCGGGATTTCAACAGAAGGGAAGTCAGGTCAGAGCTCGGATAATACTTCATGGCATATCGTTATAAAGGTTTCATTTTAAAAAGGGATCATTCAGGATCATTTTAAGCCCTAGGAGGGTAATTTTGGTCAAAACCTCGCAGGTTCACAACAAATCAAAGTGATCCGTCACCAGTGGCGGAAATTCATACGCCCAGATAGGTTCCCAAAGACCTTAAAATGTACGATTTATTGCAGCCGAGTCGTTGTAATTTAATCCATCAAGCGCCGAGATAAATACTAAACTCGACGTGAAGAAGCAATGCATTGCTCGATAATTTCGGGTTCTTGTCCGCCATTTCTTATGGAGCTGTTGCTAGGTTGCCAGGGTCTTAACCGCTGTTATTATTATTAAATGTGACTGTGGATTCAGAAATAATAACCGAAATTTATGCGGCAATTTTTGTGAGTATGAGTGTACAGGCTTGTCTAGACGATTAAACCTTTTGTAATTTGATATTTGGGTAAGAAATGGGTCAATAAGACATTTTAGCGAATAACTCTACTTTAATTTATTGCTATAGACTTCTGTTTATAGCCGAAATGATCGATATTTAGCCATCAGAATTTTCAAATTAATAAATATGAGCCCACAGGCCACTGCCGCTGAGTGTCCTGGATTTCTAGCCATGGTGAAACCAAGTGAAATGGCAACAAAATATCCAACTATTTTGCTGTTATAACACTTTCATATAGTATACAAACTCCATTAATCATTTTGAAGACCAATTGGAATAAGTCGAACTAAGATTCACTTCATTTGTTACAAGATTGAAAATCATGAAAAATTAATAGATAGAATTAGAATTTGATATCATATTTGAGCAGATCTTGACGCATGCATTCTAAAAATATATAACTTTACACATTTTCTGTACTCTAGTAAAAGTTATACAATGCACATTAATCATACTTTCGGCAATGATGGCCACTTTTTTTGTCCACCCCCTGTATATATATATGGTTCAATCTACAGACGCGTGTTTCGCTGTACTATATACAGCTCATCAGTGTAACTTGGAACAATGTTAGAACACCACTTATATATATATACCCATGCAAGCAATTGCCGGTGACAACTGCTTGTGGCATAGTATAAGTAGTGCGCACATCTAGAGAGCATATATATATATATTTATTATATGGCACGCATTATGAAAATTGTTGATGCCCTACTATTTAAAAAAAACAAAAAATCCTAATAAGAAACTTTTATTGCCTAAAAACGACTAAAATAAATAAAATAAACGACGGTGAACATTATAAAAATAAATTCTAGTATCCAGACGAGAAAGAAACAGCAGAAAATAACGCTAGTCCGGTGTTTTGACGAAGTTAAAGGAAGCAAAGACCAAGAAATACGAGATTGATTTTGAAATAAAAAGTGCCAAATAATAAACTACTTAATAACCTCGACCGTTCGGTCTTTACGGTAAAATATTAAACCTCGCTCTTGAACGTATTAACCTCGTTATCGCTCGGTCAATACAGCAAGACCTCGGTTTAATATTTTACCGTAAAGATTATTAAGTAGTAAATATATATACAACGTAAAATTTTGTTTCTGTTTTTGATAATATAAAACCTGTCTCATTGTATAATTATCTGCTTTGGCTAAAGGACAAAGATGCTGCACCTAGAAATCATCTTCAAGAATGTGTTGATGAGATGAAGAAATTCAATGCCAGAAGAAAACTTAAGGTATACATTTGTGTTGTATTATACGTATTTAGGCATATATACTACCGAGTATAGTGTATATCACTCCCGAAAACCTCGGTTTCGGCTATAAAAGGGATGACATAAAAGGCCCCGTCCTGTCCTTTCGCGGCTTTTCCAAAATATGTCGTCAAATATGTTTATCCAAAAAGCTAGGGGGTAAACCAGATTTCTGATTAGGGTTAGGGTTTTTGTTGTGGTTAGGATATCGAAAAGATTGCTAAAATCTTGAGACTCACTGAAACTTGACGACAAATTTGAAAATAGCAAATTTGACGACATATTTTTGAAAAACCGCGAAAGGACTGGACGGGTCCTTTTGAGTCATCCCTTTTAACCTCAACCTTTAAATATCCGAAAATAAAATAAATCTAAAAAAATCCCTAAAAATTTACCCCAACCCCCCCCCCCAAATCTTGTACAGTTTTTCGAGAGTGATAAACTCCTCAGCATGCATCTGCGATATATAGTGCGTCGTTTGTTACTATACCGTTTTCTAACTAGCTTCTCTTTGTATCGCTTTTTCTTTGTAATCTTTTATCGTTTAGAGAAACGTATATTTATACCATTGTGATTGGTTACAGTGGAAAGTCACAAATCTTACAGATCTTCGCTGCTAGATTTCTAACTTTCCATGCAGTATTACCAATATAAATCACCATGATAAATACGTTTCTCAAAGCAATATTGAATTTGTTACCATGGCAAGTTCGTTGTTTTATTTTTACTATTTCTTCTTTTGTTTTTTTTTGGTCTGGGTTAATTCAGTGATGTTTTTCAGGGGGAACGCGGGGGAACGCCGTTCCCCCTGACAAAAATTAAACGTAGTGCAACACCGTTCAACACCGCACTATTTTTGCTTTGAGTCAATGAGTGTACTCGTTTTTCAACCAAGTTAGCCAACCAGCTAGCCTGAGCCAGACTTTTAGTAGTCTTTTCACACCACCATTAACTTTCACGACAGGAGCCACGCCCATTTAATTTTAAGACCAGTGGCCACGCCCATTTGACGTCCGTGAGCGTTCCCCACTTCTAAAATTTGGAAAACATCACTGGGTTAATTGTTAGTCGCGTTGCGACGGTAGCGTTTCGCGTGCTTACAGGCCCTGTTACAGCCCTGTTACACGGCGTTGCGAGACAAGTTAACATGCTGTGCAATGGTCAAAATCGTTGCGAGACAATAGATCAGTGACGTTATGGAACGATTTTAAAAATAACCTCAAGTTATGTATAGTTCAGTTGATGTATTTAAACGTTTATTAAGGCGTGATTTGTTTATGAGATTTTTAAATAACTAGGAGTTAATATATTCATATGCTCCTATGTATATATTAGTTCGTATATTTTTTACTTCATTTTAATCAAATTACTATTCTAATATTGTAATTCATGTTTCTGAAATGCCCCTTTGGGGGAGCAACATTAAATATTCAATTCGATTCAACAAGTTGCAACAATCGTTGCAAAAAGTAGAATCAGGTTCTACTTTCTGCAACGATTGCAGCAATTTGTTTCAGTGTTGCACCGTGTAACACCCCTTCAGCAACTTGTCTCGCAATATTTTGTTATGATTTGACACTCAATTGAGCCTCTCCCCCAGTCTACCCACTCTTATCGAAATCCAAATCATTGGCAAATTGCATAAACGCGTTGCAGCGTGTAACACCCCCTGTCTTGCAATTGCAATGCTGCAAAAAATTGCACCGTGTAACAGGGCCTTACTTGTTGCGTGTTTACTTGTTGCGTGCTTATTTGTTGCGTGTTTACTTGTTGCGCATTGCGCGCTTATTTGTTGATACTAGCTTCAAATTTTTATCAGTGTACGTACTGTGATTTGTAATAAGACATTTTTTAAAATTATTGTGGCTTTCTTCAAACAGGGAGCAGTTTTAGCTGCTATGGCAAGTCGAAAATTTGTTGGTAAGTTTTTCCAAACATTTTTTTAAAAAACATATAAATATTAATTAAACATATTTTTAAAACAAAAACGATAATGATCGGTACATTTTAAAACATATACCATCGGATATTATCAAATATTAATAATATCAAATATCTTTTAGCGACAGATCTTGCATATTATTGTTACTCGTCTGTTTATAATACATTTAACTGGATTGATCTGTTACGGCAGATTGTATTCAATATTAATTAGTATAAATACACAGGTGATTATAAAAAATCGCGCGCTCTGATTGGTTGAGTTACTTCGGATTAATTCTCGATAATCACCTACAGCGTTAATTCAAAATGGCCGCCAGCCAAGTTGTCAATGCGACAGACGAGGAAATTAACAATTTTAAAGAAAATGTTGTTCCTAAATGTACGAAAATGTGTATTTATACTAAAACAATTATTCGCCTCAGGCTCAGTGAATATCGGTGAATAATAACCTCGACTTCGTCTCGGTTATTATTCACCGATATTCACCTCGCCTTCGGCGAATAATTGTTAAATATTAATTATAGGTAATAACGTGACTTGAGGGAAATTAGCGATTAAATTTCCCCGCCGCCGAGGGAAGATTTGTGAAAGTTACAAATTATTTAGTTATTTACAAATCTTCCCGAGGCAAAGGGGAAATTTAATCGCTAATTTCCCGAAAAGTCATGTTATTAGTTTGTAATATTATGGTCGCCGAGGAAAACTTTGAGAATCTTACCGACAGGAAATTTACACGGTTGATCAGAGAAGTTGCATCTAATTTTCCCGTGCATGTTGATGATGGAAAATATATGCAAGCGGGAAATTTAGAAGAAGACAAAAGATTTCTTTGTCTTCTATTTCCCCCTCATCAACATGCACGGGAAAATTAGAAGAAGACAAAGGATTTCTTTGTCTTCTAATTTTCCCTCATCAACATGCACGGGGAAATTAGAAGACAAAGGATAAATTTCCCTCTTGCATGAGCAATGAGGGAAATACGAGGTTTACATTCCCTCGGAGAACAAAAGAATCTGAGGCGATCATGGTATTACGTTATTAAGTAAGAGTTAATTACCGAGGACCGAGGCTTTTAGCCAAATACAGCCCGAGGGACCGCAAACAGATATTTAATAGTTGGGAGTAAAAATATATATCAATTAGGGCAACCCTGTTGACCGGGGCAATATCTGTATGCAACCCTTGAATTTTTAATTATCGGTTTTCTTTGGATGTATCGTAGATACATCTCTAGAAAGAACAAAAAAGTCGCGAAAAAAGTCGCCTAGTGGAAAACGGGCTTAAGGCCCGTCAGAGTTGGAAAAAAGCTGCGGGTATGCGGGTACCACCCGGAGGAAGGTTTACTTTAGTGAGGAAGGTTTAAAGTGAAAACACTTGAAACAACATATTCGGTAATCTGAGAAAGTTACAATTGATCAAGCAAGGTGTCGAGAAGAAATGCGATTTGCAGCAAAACATTGGCTAACCAACAATTATGCAGCACTGGCAGTGGCAGCAGTTACATGTGTGAGACATGTACGCTGATGTCTGCTGTGATGTTTGTATCTTCGCAGCAGTCGAGGGTAGTTGGCAGGCTATCAGTCAGCAGCAGAAGGCAGTTATTAGTAGCTATTGTAGTATGCCAAAGCTTACCTAGGAAAACCTAGAAAACCAAGGTACTGTAAAAGTCATGCACTATTTATGAACGTTGCAAAACACAAAATTCTCGCTATATATTTTGAGGAGGGTTATCTAAACTTAAAAACCCATCCGGAGGAAGGTTGAATACTTTTTCCAACTCTGAGGCCCGTTTTCCAGTTCACCGTACAGTATCGAAACATATAGAGTTTTTCTTTGTCTTGTGAGCTCTCGGGCAGAACTAATGACTTCAAGACTACAGAAAACGCTACGTTTCGGTACCATACGGTTGAAGTGGAAAACGGGCCTATATAAGGTCTGTTTCAAACGTCGCTCTTCTCGTACGCCGAACCTACTGCAAATCAGCATAAATAAAGGATTTAGCTTATGATGATTAGGTTCGGCGCTAGACTTGGATCAAGTCTGTCTCTGTAGGGGACGAGGAGTACTTGATCCAAGTCTAGTTCGGCGCATGAGAAAAGCGAAGATGCTTAATCTGGTTCGAACCCTCCGAATTCAAGTGGACACATTAGAATGTTACTTGCAGGTATTTCAGCGGTTTAAAGCTGTTTCCAACATTGTAATATATTTGAGCAACAGATTTGAAATCCATTCTCGTTTTTTACAGGTAGTATTCTTCCTAATGGAGACCTGCAGCAAAATGGTTTTGGACCGGTAATTCTATTTCTTTTTCGTTATATAGATCTTATTAAAACATATCTCAAATAATGATAAACTGAAAGACAATATCTTAGAATATACCAACAGTTGAACTGTGACGATCTATATTCTAGCTCAGATTGAACAAATATTGTCAAGATGTTTTAACAATATTTATAATAACTTGCATTATTATATGACTATTTCCGTGAGCGGTCTGGAACGTGAAATCCAGCAATTTGATTGGTTCCTGAGCGGTCTGGAATCTGCCATTCCAGACCGCTGAGAGTATTTTATAAACAAAATGAAAGTCATGTCAGTGTACATGCAACAAGAAGGATAATAATTTCAGAACTACTCATTGTTGAGGTATATCGTGCAGGTATGTTGTTAGAAATTGTGTTAAGCTTTCATTTGATGTATACCTTAAGTTTCCATGTTATGTGAATCTTTTTAAAATGTTCAAAATGTTCGTAGCAATGTTCGTAATAATATAACATTTACTTCTCACAAATATTATAGAATTTCAAATGCTTTTTATTCAACTACGTAACGTACAACCTTGAGCGATAAATCAAACAAAAGAAATTGAAAAATGCTATTTGGGGTAGAAAGTTCAGGATCACAGCTAAACGGAAAGTACTTTAAAAATGGGAAAACATATGCCATTTTGGTTTAGCTCGCAAGAAAGATGGTGGCGAATTACGAGCCTAACACTTTGTCGAGTTTTCACAGAACGTTTACAACACTTGTAGTCATATAATAAACTACTTATTGACCTCGCTTGTTCGGTCTGTACTAGTGAAATATCGGACCTCCGTTTCCTGCACGGACCTCGCTTCGCTGCGCTCGCTCGGTCCGTACTAAAAACGTCGGTCCGATATTTCACCAGTACAGACCTCACGCTCGGTCAATAAGTAGTAATTACACCCGTTTTCAAAATTACGCGACCAGGCCGGAAGTATTGCAGTCGACATGCGAGTTTTATGGCAATTCAAAATACTTCATTAAAACTTACTTTGTCATCTTATTCAACATTCCCATGGATTGCATTGTTATATGGTTAACTAATTCGCCATTTGGTCCTCATTTCATTGTATTCTGACTCACTTCGTATTGACGTCCGCCATTTTGTGACAACAAATTGCTATAAAACTCAGAAAACATTACGTCACATGTATGTCAACTTCCGGGGTCGCGTAATTTTGAAAACGGGCGTAAGACATTTAGGTTGAATACATACATTATACATGGTTATAACTGATGAAGAGCTCTGACTCGAAACGTCACTCCGTTTTCTAAATCTCGGCAGTTCACCATCTTGACAACACCCTTGCCAGCACTTAACTTTACCCTGGTTTGGGTGCGTGTTTTCATTGGTTGGTGTCTATGATCTATTTCAGGACAGAGCGACAGACGTACGAATCCCGGCAGATTACATCAAATTTCATTCTCCAGAAATTACTCCCAAATTGTCTGCATGGTTTTAACCAGAATAAAATATACTAAGTACCAATGCGGGCAGGAGAGAGCGGAACAGTCTTAATGATTGTAACACAATTTAATAAATTAATTTGTATAGGGATTTTTTGCAAGATCAAATCTTGTTGCATTTTTGATCATCTGTTGTTCAGTAAGCGGGTATTTTCATCCGTGGTTAATCCCTCACCAGGAAGATTTTCAGTAGGTCTCCACTTGACGAGTAAAATCGTGTGGCATGTTAGAGTAAAGTATGTAAGTTGCCAAAGGGCAGTGCCTATGAAACGAAATTTCACTTCAGTTTTTTAAGATTGTATTTGGAAGAACACCTAAGATAATGAAAAATGGCTTTTACATGCCTTTCAAATCTTATCTCATTCTTGAGTTATTGGCTATGCAATTTGAGCAATGACGTCACACGTTGTATGTGGGAGAAAACGGAAAATCAGTCATATCTTTGGATTGGTTTAACTACACGAAACCGCCCATTGCAGATGTAATCAGACCATACCCCATAGCAAATTTCCAACGTTTGATTCAGTTTAGTCAAACCAATCCAAAGGTATGACTGATTTTCCGTTTCTTCCCACATACAACGTGTGACATCATTGCTCAACTTGCATAGCCAATAACTCAGGAATGGGATAAGATTTGAAATTTTATTATTATTAATCATCTTTATACAGGTTTACTTGTTCAGCTATACAATATATATAGAAGCTGTTATCCTACAAGGACCTGTGTTTTACATTAAAACTAAATATGTATGTAACTATGCTGAATATTATTCTAAACAAATTAGAATATATTTACATATGTTACGATAATGCATATAAAAGCCATTTTTCATTAGAGACATTTAGTTTGACGTTTGTACCTTTTACGGCTAACATCTAACCGCTACCCGACGTTTGAGGTGACACGTTCGCGTTTTAAGGTACACATTTTCGACGGCAAAAAGTAACTAGTCATTTCACATAAGTCATTTACGTCTGTAATTCTCTGTTTGGAGTTTGCACTATATCATGTATAAATGCTTCTAGTATATAATTTAAGTATTTCTCTTTGATTTGCTATGAATTTTAAGAGCAAGAAGCAAAGAATTTTGCCTTCTTCGTCATTTAAAGCATGAACACTGTATATGACAAAATCAACATGGCGGATTCAACATATGACTGAGTGACTGCTCTAATTAATAGAAAATATATTTGTGTATCAAGAAGATAGCCATTTATTAGCTTTAGATTAATTCTTCTATTTCTTATTGGCATATATAGTATTTTTTTTTCTGCAGTAGTTTACAATGAATGTAAATTTTACATTAATCACGGAAAACTAAATGTACAAATTGTCCCAACTTCTAAAACCAAACGACAAACCGCAAACTGGAGTTTGCAGTTTGAGGTAAACGTGGAACTAAAGGTCGCTATTATCTTAGATGTTCTTCCAAATACAATTACATATAGGCACTTCAATTGATTTTGCACAGATTTCAATCGGATCGAGTGTCATATAGTAAGTAACCGTTTATTTTTGAACTGACGATTATTTTTGGTACATATTTTTTTAGGGTCATGAATTGGATGACTTTCAAAATGACGATAGTGATCTAAATGCTGCAGGTGACTGTCACTTTTCGATTACCTATATATACGCCTGTGACCCGACACGGGTATAACATAGAATATGAGATTATATATTTATAAGTAATAACATGACTTGAGGGAAATTAGCGATTAAATTTCCCCTTTGCCTCGGGAAGATTTGTGAATTCTTCAGCATACTGGTAGGGAAACATCCACTTTTCAAATAGCATCCACTTTTCAAATAGCATCCGTTTTCAAGAAAATTATTTGGTAAGAAGGGAGAATTGTTTATATACCTATATAACCCTGGCGTGAAACGTTGTCCATTGCTGCTTTTATTATTATATTCACGAAATTGCGACTATTATACTGCCATAAAATATGTTCTGCATCGTGTTAGTATTTTCGATGTTTAATTTTTAACACAATTTTGTTTGTGTCAGGTTCTGTTGCTCAGTTGCTGGATTCTTTGGAAGAAGTTCAAATTTTATCAGAAGGCAAAAGTGAAGATATCGACTTTCTTCATCGTTTTCTTGACAACAACAAGTTCCAGTCTTTATTAGAGGTATATATTGTCTCTATTTAACAATTAGATTATGAGCTCGAAATTTCTATGAGTGAATGGAAAACTCATAGTAGAGACTAACTTGTGTGCCTTAGTTCTTCCAATTAAATTTTTTCAAAAAACAAAGCATAAGCATTGTTTCTGTGTGAAAACCTGTGAAGACAAACAAATCTTTCACTCCTCGTTGCCTCCATGTTGTTTTACTACATGGCCGCGCGAGTACTGGTACTCAATTTCCTACTCGCTATCTATTGATGAATACATAGCGAGTAGAGTAGCCAATCACATTGCAGCATTTGCAATAGTATAGTAGTACGTTTCTACTGATGATGATTCGTAGCCTTATGAAAGGTTACGAAAAATAAGTCATGATTTGGCCAGAGTAGTGGAAGCAAACAGCAAAGATAGTATGGTATTCAGAAAAATGTGTGAACGCCAGACTGATATTGGACTGCATGATCGCCCACCAAATTATGTTTTTAACCATTGAGCGATGTCCGTGTGTTTACTTGTAGTGTTGTTCGTCCTTCAGCTAGTACTAACCAAGCAGAGAAGCAATGAATTGATTGTTTCTGAAGTTTTACTGCGCTTTCCAGTTGAGTTTGGAACGGCTAAAGTTTTACTGTTTAGTCGTTTGAAACTTGTAGTTGTGACGTAATGCGAATGTCAAGGCAACATCGTTCGCATTACGTCACAACTACAAGTTTCAAACGACTAAATTTAACGGCAAAACTTTAGCCGTTCCAAACTCAACTGGAAAGCGCAGTGTCGTTTCCTATTCTCACTTTTATTTATTTTTACTCGTTAATTTTCTTTTTTATTTGGCACATTTTTAGATTTATGATCGTGTGCAAGAATGGTCTTTGATATGTGATCGACCTAGGACCCACATTCAACCAGATGCAACTCAAACCGCAAAAGAGGTTCGATATACTGTACATTTTTTGTATTTGGTAATACAATATTCATGATTCTGATTTTGATCCAGGATATATGTTATGTGATACCAGTACTAATAATTAAAGTATAGATTAAGGCTGAGTGCCCGTGCCCAGTACCCGGGAACAGGCACTAAATGCACTGGTTCAGACACGTTCCCAAACCCTGAATGCTTTTGGTGCTTCTTGGCCCAAAAATATATTTTGTCGTTGTGTTTCCACTGTTTGTTCCTAATAAGAATGTTGGCTCAGTTTTTGGTTAAAAGTGCCGGGCACAGTAAAAATCCTGATTTCGTTTCGAGCGAAGGCCCTTGTTTTGTTTTGTTTTGTTTTGTTTTGTTTTGTTTTGTTTTGTTTTGTTTTGTTTTGTTTTGTTGTTTTTTTTGTTTTTTTTTGTTTTTTGTTTTTTGTTTTTTTTTTGTTTTGTTTTGTTTTGTTTTGTTTTGTTTTGTTTTGTTTTGTTTTGTTTTGTTTTGTTTTGTTTTGTTTTGTTTTGTTTTGTTTTAATAACTTTATTGCCTATTGCAACTGGTGGTCAAACAGAGCGAAATGCCCCTATTGAACATGACTACCATGATGTAAGTGTTGGTTTTGCGGAGGGAGGAAAACCGGAGAACCCGGCGAAAAACCCTCATGGCACAGGAGAGATCAACTACAACTCTACTCACATTAGTTTCCAGCTCGACAACGGGGTCATTCCCAAGCGGTCACCCATCCGGGCTTAACTTTTGGTGAGAGGCAGCGCGCTAACAGCACACGCCACCCGTGCTCCCCTTCATTCGAGAAAACCTCTATGACGAAGGGCCTTCGCTCGAAACGTTAGAAACTACGTTCAATAATTTCGGCATTACTCAAACCTTAATGTATATTTCGATTTGTATTTCAACACTGCCTACGCAGCACACTAATTTTATTTCACTGTTTCAAATAATTATCCGGACACAGAATGCGTCATTTGAGATGCGCAGTCGACATTACCATCTGGATTATTGCTTTTTGTGCTTATACTTCTCATTTCTATTTTTTTGTGATCCATCTTATAAGTTTGTGTTCGCATGGTTCTTGGTTGAATATTTGTTTTGGCTAAGTGAACTAAAGTTAATTGATGTTTATTTTTACAGGCGATGGATTCCATTGAGATTCAAGCAGAAGAGGATGACGACTGTTTTGAACTTCAGAATATTATGAAGGAACCAAATATGGTTGTAAGTATACAAATCTCTCTGCTGCATGGTTACATATATACGTATTGTATATATGTATAATGTATTGTATTTAATTAAATGTAGGATAAAAGGAATGATTGCGAGTTAGTCGGTCTGGTTAGCGTATAAGCTAGGCGGTAAACTCTTATGGATCGGGTAAGCGCATAAGCATCCGAGTAAATCCGACAGTGAACCGCAGTGGTCAGTAGCGAAGTGTAGTAAGTAGCGAGATAGTAACAAGTCGCTCTAATTCAAGTGGCCAGTCATCTATATGCGCTGAATCATAGCCAACAGACTTTCTCACAGAAATTCATTAAAGTTGTTTGGTATTGCAGTGCCGTAACGAGTCCACAAGTTGGCAGCGCTTTATATTCTGCCTGTGAATTCGTTCGTTCGTTCGTTCGTTCGTCCGTCCGTCCGTCCGTCCGTCCGTCCGTCCATCCAGTCGGTCGGTCGGTCGGTCGGTCGGTCGGTCGGTCGGTCGGTCGGTCACGGCACCGCCATTTAGGCCCGGGTCTGGTTTTAAGGTTATATACTTCATGTAATTGAGTGGGCTTGAGTTATGGTGCGTCTTTGTTAACAGTTGGATATAACAATAATGTGCAGTTTTGCACATTTTAGGTTTTCTTTTAAAAAACAAAAAAGATGTTTCTTTAGCGCGATGCAAATACGAGGGAATGTTTTGGAAAGTTTGAAGGAATATAATTCAAGTGATAGGCGAGGGTCCAATAGAGCAGTACTTTCTAATCCTCTCAAACTTGAGTGTTTGCATTTCTTTTAAATAATAATGCTAAACGTCACAATGGTGTTTATATACATAGCTTCAGGCAAACACGCTTTCGACCAAGTGTGCGCAAAAGAACACTTCTTAGTTTTCAAATGATTCCCTTTGTATTTTATTTATATGTGAATGTTGTGGTTTTTCAGGCTTTGCTGGATGCTCATGACAACGTTTTAAATGTTAGGAAAGAAGAAGAGAGACGATCTGTTTCTGATACAGATGAAAAATCTGACACGTTACCAAAAGAAGGTGTTACCAGAGTTAGACTCGTACAGTTCCAAAAGGCTGCCAATGAACCAATGGTATGTCGCACAAATATCGTATATGTAACCGTATAGTTATCAATCTAGTAAACTATATGTAAAACCAAAAGCCACATCCAGCCAACAATTTGAAAAATTCATAACAAAGCATAAACCGAAAATAAACATCTTGAAACTCAAATGTGATATTTCGATTTTATTACAAAGTCGTCATCACACCGTACTTGATTTTTTATTTAAGGTTTATGCTTTGTCTTGTATATGGTATACACAGTCAGAGTACTGGGTACGACATATCCTCGTTCCCAGGGCCTCCTCGCTACACTGGAAAATCGGAGGCCCTGGTCAGATGAAAACCGGATATCCTACATTCTAGGACATTGAGTCATTGAATATATCACATTGCCCTGGGTGCGAGCATGGACATAATGTAACGAAGCGAACGAAATACACTCGGTTATTTGAAGAAAAGTTGCTTTATTATGACGTCCGAAAGGTTTAGTGTTTACTGTTCTTCCCGCTGGACAAAATAGCACAATTTCGCTTACCGAAATGCTATTCAAAGCTGGTGGGTTGTTTACGAACATAATTTGGTGTCGCCGACGAATGGGTCACCGAGTCATGCTATGTCTAAAATCATTCGAGTTTGAGGCTCATCGCAGTTCCGACTCGCTTTAGGAATCCTACTTTGTTGGCCTTATTCGTAGACTTTTTCGGTGTTATCTGAGCGATAATCTTCACTCTATTCTCATCGTTGTTTGACAGTTGAAAATATATTTGCCCACTTCCTGCTGTAGACAATAACCTTCGTCTGGCCAATCACACGCTTCAATCGTTGTCATTTGACCAGGTCGGATGCTAATCGAGGCTAGGAGGTCCGTCAAATTAGTTTCATGTATTGGTCACCAAACGGTTTGGAGTATGGGTTGGGTTAAGATTAGGGGTATTTCATCATGAAACACTAACCGTCAAATTCCAAATAAAGTCAAAATGGCGTCTTTTAGATTATCACTCTCTGTGGTACATGGTCCTGGCTATTTAAGAACAAATTTGCAAGAGCTTGACCAGATAAACACCGCTGCCAAACGTTTGCGCATGCGTGAATTCGCTGAGTAAACATTGCAAGAGAAGTGGGAACCAGCCGTGGCGATAACAACCAGACTGTGAAGACTAAGTAAGACTCGACTATTCATTTGTGTTTTAAAAAAAGGGTAAAGAAAATTACGAAGGGGTAAATTCAGAATATGTTACAATATTGACAAGGAAGCCATGCACATATTACCTACCTTATCTTTTTGGTAGTATGCTTATAATTTTAACTTTTGTGTCGGACTCTCGGACCGGTCCAAATATGTCAGTGTTTTCCCGCTCTTTTTCCGAGGACGAGCTCGGACGTCACACATGCGCAAGACGTTTGCCAGCGGTGTTGGCCAGATAATGCTATTAGCCATTTCAGAATTGATGAGGGGTCGAGTGTTAAAAAGTAACAAAATCAAGAAATAATGTAAACCGAACCACTGGAAAAACCCACCTCAAATTAGTAGGAGGAATGCAAAGTTTAAAGATGTTTGGATACATAGAGTTTGAATAGTACTTTTTAAAAAATTACGAAAATAGTACGAAGCACACAATTAAGAAGACCCTGGGTACGAGGTTGTAAAGCACGTATTTTCGGGAACGTGCGTCCCTCCAAACTACGTATTTCATACTTTTTTCTCGATTGTTTGCGTATTTTCAAGTCTATGTCCTTCCAACTCAGTGAGGCTACTGCGGTGCTCTTCTTTTTCTCTTGATTTATCTACAATCTGTGACAAAACTTTTCCGACACCAACCTCGTACCCAGGGCCATTTGTAGGGAGCTGGTTAATCAGAAATTAAAAAATGTGTCCTTGTAATTTTTGTTGCTCTTACCCTTTAAGGTGTCCGAAAAGGTTTTGTCAGTGATTGTAGTTTTAAGCAGTAGACACCAGTCCCTTCGTTAAATCCGAAATGGCTAATTGAATTGCTACAGACAAGCCTGTTGCGAACAGACCTTGTCAACCAGTCTCCATCGTAGCCGCTTGTGAGTGACGACATGCACAAAAAGCGGCTGCAAGGGACACTACTTGTTGACAAGCTGTGACTGAATACTTATGTGTTTGTTATTTGAGCCAAGGTTGTATATACTTGTTTTCAGGGGATTACATTGAAGCTAAAGGAAAACCGCTGTTTTGTCGCTAGAATAATGCACGGAGGGATGATTCACAGACAAGGTACTGACGTTCATTGAATACAATGGATAGTTAAAGGTCAACTAAACCTTTTGAAGTTATATTTTCTTCTGAAAGGGTTATCATCTAACTTAGCAAAAGTAAAGAAAAATATGAATTTCGAGGTAAAGGAAATAACTTATCAGCGAAGCCTTCTTAGGTCCTTTTGAAGCATGACCGCGTTTCTAGGAGAATGGGTACTCCATTGTCTTTGACGTCATACTGGTAAAACCCACCAATCACCTTGTTGTTTGTTACCGGTATGACATCACAAGGTACTAGTACCAGTCTTTATTTCGACGCGGTCGTCGTTCACACGAGTTCAGCAAAAGGAGCAAAAACTCAAACTTAGACAATTCATAAAAGTGGAACCGAGTGACTGGTTTCAATTATTTCTTCGGTTTTAGATTGAACTTTTCCGACTTTAACGGAAGATAGAATAACCTGGAAACGTATAGTTGCCCTTTAAGGTGGTACTGGAGTCTCATTTTTGAAAAATTGAAAAATTCTGAAAACTGGTATTTAGAAAGGTCTATGGTTGTCTAAGTTGTTGGTGCCACTAAAAAACGTTTTGCGTCCAGGGGGGTGCGGGAACTCAAAAAGAATTCCCAAAATGGCCATATTTGATTATTGATTGTAGCTTTCGCTTTGAACTTGTTGAGCTGAAACAAAGAGGATTTGCTTTATGTATCAATAGGAAGATTTAAGGCGGAGTACGTAATCGCTCGAGTATTTGTCTCTGATTTATAAGCATTACCTCATTTTCAACGATGACAGATTTACAAAAAATTCTCAACCAAACGTTTTAAGGCGGACGATTGCGTACTCCGACCCATTTGTTTGTTACAGTCTTGTGTGCAATCAGGCCAAATTTTGTTGAAATAGATTGAATAGAGACAAAGATATGGAACTTTTAGACGTTACTCTGATGAAAATATATCATATGTTGGCAATATTACCTCAAATTACAGCTGTTTTGACCAAACAATTCGTCTATTTCGAGTTGTCACACGATTCTTCTATGTTCTTGTGAGCCAACAGTGAATGGCCAGTGGCTAATACTTAGAATTTACCCACATAAAAGGACGAATAAGTAATGTGACCTCTATTTTTGGCTTGGAAAAATTCCGCGCGAAAACGAATTAACCAATTAGATCATAATAGCCTGGCAACGACACGTTGGGTGTTTAGTGATGACATGTCAAGTAGCTTGCGTAGCGGCGCTTGGGGTTGTTATATTCGATTACATCCTGCTGATTGCTCTTTGCGAAGTAATATTCACGCGACATGGCTGCACGTACGGCCGGCGTACCGGTGATACTGATTCGAATGTTGGAGCAACTGAACCTTGAATCTCTTTCGAGGAGTTGGGCTCGGGTCGATGATGAATTTCAGCACCCAGAAGCTTGTCTCCCTTGGATGGACATTGAGCGCGAGAGAGAGAGTTTGGGTGGTGGCCGGAAACGCAAAATAGTTTCGTTCGTAGATCCATCAGGAAAGAGGTTTAAGACAGGGGAAAGATGTAGCCGAAAGATACTCGAAAGAAAACGAATAAAGTTATCTCAATTATTATGTACCAGCCATATTACTCCAAGGACAAGTGCTCCTTGGAGAAAAGGGCAAAATGACTAGATGATTGCGGCATATCAAATCACAACACGAATCTCAAGGTGTAAAATTCTGTCAAAACTCGCTGTAGGAGAGCAAACATAAATTCATTGTCTTTCAGCCTTAATCTTCTGTTTTGGCGCGAACATTCGCCCTTAGATACGAAAGTTTGATCGCCGAAATCTCGAAAAGTATAGAACGCAGCGATGTAAAACTTGGCATACAAACTTGTTGTTACTATATCTTCCAACTGACCAAAAACTGTTAAGATCGGAAGAGTCGACTTGAGACTCCAGTACCACCTTAAAGGGTATTGGCAATAAAAATTAAGTTTGTTTAATTTGAAAGAACTCGTGAAATGGTAATAGAAGATATTTTACAACTTTTCCGTGTCTTTCTTCGTTTGCAAGATATTTCGATTTGTTTAATATGTAAATGAGATGGGCTCCGACGTCAGGAGCAGGGTACAGTATTTTGACACAAAGCAAATTTAAAATCACTTCAGTTCATGTTCAGTGCCACAAGGCGATTTTATATGCACAGTTTCAAGTGATTTCGTACTAGTGATTTCGTTGAACAAATTTAGAGATATAACTAATTTTGCAACGTGTGAAAATACTGTACCCTGCTCCTGACGTCAGAGACCATCTCATTTACATATTAAACAAATTGAAATATCTTGAAAACGAAGAAAGATACGAAAAAATTATAAAGGATCTTCTGTTACAATTTTATGAGTTCTTGCAAAGTAGATAAACTTAATTTTTGTTGCCAATGTCCTTTTAAATGGCAACTTTGCCTCTGATTGAGGGTCTTTGCACGTCGGTGATCAAACCAATGACTTATATATAACGGCCTCTCTCCTCCGCAGAGCCTTCTTGAACTTTTTTGAGCTCTTCAATATGTAGGGGTTTAATATTGCAGCGGTTTAGACTATAGAGCATAGAGTAATGCGGTAGAGGGTAACGGGGAATAAGGAAAACCGCTGAACCTCATTCTCCCCCATTACCCTCTACCGCATCACGCAATCTCCATTTAACAAATAGATTCCATTTTGCCGTTGTATGTTCAGTTATAGATGCACAGATGACGTCACAACGTGGTAAGAACAAAAAAGTGGCCCACGAGACGCAGTTGAGTGGGTGACTGATGTTCTTACCACGTTGTGACGTCTTCTGTACATATATAACTGAACAGACAACAAAAAAATAGGCACGCCCAGGCGTGGATGTATCTACTGCGTTTAATGCCTATAGCTACTATGGTAGAAACAATGATGCAACTGTGTACTTGTAACAACCTTGTATTCATAGCTGAACAAGATTCTTGACAAAATTTATGGAATTGTATCTAGTTGTAACAACCTTGTATTCAGATCTAGAGCTGAACAAGATTTTTGACAAAATTGTCTACTGTATGCTCACAGGCCATGCTGTGTTTTAACTTTGATAAATAACTCAGTCAACTCAGACTCTCAGAGTAAAACCAGCAAGGCACAGAAGGCTAAGTGCTAACAACTCTACTCATATCTAGCATGAGTCCAAGCCCGGACAGGTGCGTGGTCACCCATTCAAATACTAACTCAATCCAAATGGGCTTTTCTAAATTCTATTATAGTTAATGATTAAATCATTAACAATTAATCTATTGATTCTATTCTTTTTTTAACCCCTTATTAAAAGCATTTGACTCTTTTAATGTCCTTGTTATTCAACTTTAATATACAAATAGCTGGGTTTCCAAAGTTTGACAATCTGGGATTCCACTGTGGTTCCACATGCATGCTATTTTCAGACTTTTAATCTTCAATACAATTTTTTCCTTTGGAGCAGATTCCTCCATTATTGAGCCATTCACCTCCAATTCTCCCTCTCTTTAAAATTCACCCCCAAGACTTTGTAATTCCCCCTGGAGTTGCATATGGACCCCGGTTGAGAAGCACTGCTTTATATCGTACAGTCAAACCCCTATTAAGGGGGCTTTTACACGAGCCCGGGTTAAATCAATGACTTTTGTTGAGCTTCCAAACCATGTATAGTTTCTATTAACTATGATCTCAAGTGTTGCTGTGTTGATTATTACTGTTATTAAAGAAAACGTTAATCTTGATATGATTTGTCCGCTTAAGTAAGAGTTAATTACTTAATTTGCTCACTGGAGCCCAAGATAGGTGTCCATTCCGCTTAAGAGGGGTACCCGCTTAAAATGGGTTGTATCTACAGTGTGTATAAAAAAACCCCGGAACCTTAGAAAATGAATTAGTATTCTGTTCATACAACCTATTGTAGTAGTTTGAAAGCCCTAAACACCTCTGAGCCACGGCTGCGTAAAAAACACGGTCTTATACACCTGGTGAAAGTATTTAAAAGCTTTTTCTCTTCCTGTTTAACTTATGTGCTGATTAATTTATAACGCAGGGCTTTTAGGGCTTTCAAACTACTACAATAGGTTGTTTTAAAAGAATACTAATTCGTTTTCTAAGGGTTCCGGTTTTTTTTATACACACTGTATAGATCGTTTTCACTCACGTGATCGGTGGCCCCATTGGGGTGGTGAAACAATACAAAATATTTGAATAAGAAAGAGCTAATTCCCATACCGTACACCAATATGGCCGCCATTTCATTGTTTTGGTACACCAATATGGCCGCCGTGACGTCGGATGAAAACGATCTATAGTGTTTTATTAAAGAAATGGCCGGGACCTCGCCTAGGTGTTCGCTTAAAAGAGTTGTCCTCTTAAAAGGGGTGTCTATTGGCAATATAGTTCAAATCTATTGGCAATATAGTTCGATCAATTTTGGATCGATCTAAATTTTATTCGTCTAGTGTGAACGGCTTGACATAAAATAAATGAATTAGGTATTACTAATACGGGACGAAGTCTGTCTTGTGTTCATATGGTAGTTTTCATCCCGCGTAGCGAGGAGAAATCATGAATAAAATTAGCTTGTCCGACGATCCGTGACCAGACATCTGCCATCAAAGATCACAATTTTGTCGTATTGCACAGGTTTGTTTGCTTCAAAATCAATCCCTTTTATTATACAATTGTGATTTATATTCCAATAAACAACAAAACCTTCAACTATCCTTTAATCCTATGTGTTCATATGGGAAAATTTCATCACGCTTACCGAGATCTCTGGTTTCTCATATGAACACAACGAAATTTTAATAGAGAAAATAAGTATGAGGCGAGATTTCGGTAAGCGGGCCAGCCCGTTTACCGAGATCATATATGAACATCCAATCTCGTTCCCAGAGCCCACGTTCCCCTTACCCAGCGGGCGGGAAACGAGAGGCTCTGGGATAATCCGTCACGTCATCACATGATTCTTGTTATCCGGAAGAAGAGTTCGTAGAGTTAACTGTGTTCATCAACCAATGAAATATCTATGTGAAACGGATTATCCCAGAGTCTCTCGTTTCCCGGGTGGGGAACGTGGGCCCTGGGAACGAGATTGATGAACACCCCTTTAGAGGGAAAAATTAGAAATTTCCCCTGGTGAGAAGAAAAGAAACCGAGTCAATCATGGTATTATTTAGTTAAATCAATTGAAACCATTGTCATCTTTTGTCGTTTAGGAACTTTGCATCCTGGAGATGAAATCAAAGAACTAGATGGAGAAACTGTGGAAAATAAGTCAATAGAATCTTTACAATCAATTTTGGTAAATTTTTGAAATTTAAACTTTTCTTACGTTGTTGTTGTTTCTTACATCAGTGTCAGTAATGGTTCAGATCCCAGCATAGTTAATGGCGGGGAACTGGATAGGAAACCGGAAACGATGTTTGCACCACTTGCTATGGTAATTATACACTTATAAGGGGCTAATAATGCACGGATGGTCTTATACGTTACACTATTGTTTAATTTCAGCAATAGCTGATCCTGGCCATGTGGGACCACCCGTTAGGTGTATTAGCTGCTTATAAGTGTATAATTACCATGGCCAGTTGTGCAAACATCGTTTCCCGTTTCGTAACATCGTTTTAAGTTCCCTATGATCCCAGATGCATAAACATTCTCAAACTCATTACTCGGGCTATCTGTGGTAGCCGAGTCTAGGTTTCGGCTCCTTTTTTTCCCCCCTTTTTTTGTTGTTTATGTTTCGAAATGGCAATTATTACGTCATCCCATCAGGCTTTGCGAAACTGATGCGTGCATGCCAAATGCTTTCTTTCTTTGCTTTCCTGATGTCTGATCAAGTCTTTCTCGTCTCGGATGTGTTTTGTGTGTTCACAGACATAGTTGTTGGTCAGTAATGGCGCTGGCAAGTATCTTGATATTATATACGCTTACAATCGCACACGCCGTTGATTATTAAAGTGAACTTGCAAGTGACACCTTCTAGGTAAACATGAAGCTGTGTTGATATTTAATACCCGAAGAAACTTGACATATGAACGCTGAACATGTGTGGAAATAATGCTTTCTTTCTTTGCTTTCCTGATGTCTGATAAAGTCTTTCTCGTCTCGGATGTGTTCTGTGTGTTCACATACATCTTGATATTATATACGCTTACAATAGCACACGCCGTTAATAGCTGAGTTGATATTTAATACCCGAAGAGACTCGACATATGAACGCTGTGTACATGTTTTTTTTTGGGTTTTTTTTTATTTCGCCCATATATGTTATTTTATTTACATTTTTTTGAAGTCTTGAATGTTCAGTGTAAACCTGACTAGGCTTTTTATTAAGACCCCTAGATTTTTTTACATGTGTGGAAATACGTTAAATGCAGGCAATCGTGTTTTGTTATGGCAAATTGTGTTTTCTATCGGAGAATTGGATTGTATTTTGACTTTTGTCTGTGACCAATGTGTTTAATAGACTTTAGATCTTAGCACTGCATGTGACAACCTGCGTATGTATATGATTGCAGCTTCGATAACACTTCAGTACCTTTCACCCAAAACACCTTTACGTACTATATTTGCAGTAGCCCAAGTGAACGCCTGACCAGGCGTCTTGTTATTAATAATTCATGAGGAAAATTCAAAAGAAATCAATATTTAAACTGCCTATATCACGGTTGGGTATTTTACATATTTAGGATATTTAGAACGTTCCAAGAAGATTTGTAATGTATCTTCCTTTCCTAAAATTTCATCGTCATGGACTTTTTCGCTGTTAAAGTTGACGGAAGTGACGTCTACACAGGAATTTGTCTATATAAAAACCACTTTACAGATCCCTGCGTAGACGTCACTTCCGTCAACTTTAAGAGCGAAAAAGTCCATGTACCGTAGATGAAATTTTAGAAAAGGAAGATATATTACAAATCGTCTCAGAAGGTTCCCAAATACCCAACCATGATATAGACACTTTAACCAGTATTTAGGAATCGGAGGAAGATTACAGTCAAATTTAGCAAACTTTGAGGTCGATTTTCTCTTAAAATATTGATTCGTTTGAGAAGCTATATCCAACACTCGTCAGTGTTCCTCCGATGTCTAAATACAGCCAAGCTGGTTAAAAAAAACTCGGCTTCGCCTCGTATTTTCAACCTGCTTGGCTGTATTTAAAAATCGGAAGAAGAACACTGACTCGTGTTGGATATATTACTTAACGTCTGCATGGCCTAATTTCGACGACGAGGAAATTCTCAATGTATTTTTAATTTTTGTCTTTTCTTAAACTTTAGAAACAAGCGAGTGGTACTGTAACGTTTAAAATTGTCCCAAGTTTCCGCCATGAAAGTCCTGAACGAGGGGTAATAATATGTTTTGCATACTTGTGTTTTCTTGTACTTATATATTGTAAAGAGTGTTGCGGGCTGATATGGGCCTCGAATCCCTTACGTACTAGGCTTTAAACTTAAAAATTTAAAGAAAAATTAAAAAGACAAACATGCAGTACTTAAAGCGCTTATGAAACGAAAATTAAGTTTGTCTTATTTGAAAGTACTTTTGAAATGACAGAGTAACATGTGTTTCCTTGCTTCGTTGTTGAGATATTTCAGTTTGTTTCATATGTGAAACTAACTGGGAAAGGCTATATATATTTGCTATTATTAAACGGAGTCAGTTGAAAATGTATATTTTTGTTGTTGTAAGGGAAAAACACATGCACACATAATTGCTTCGAAATTATTCCGTCTGATAATAGAAAAGATATATAACCTTTCCCGGTAAGTCATTATGCACGTTGTGACGTCACTGATTAGTTTCGCTTATAAAACAAACTGTGATATCTTAAAAACAAAGCAAGGAAACAAAAAACTGCAAAAGATGTTATTTTGTCATTTTAAAAGTACTTTCAAATAAGACAAACTTAATTTTCGTTTCATAAGCATTTTAAAATATTACTTCTTAAATGGTACAGTATACCTAAATATATAGTATTGGCATGGTT
The DNA here is from genome assembly GCA_035771165.1 of Paragorgia papillata. Lineage (NCBI taxonomy): Eukaryota > Metazoa > Cnidaria > Anthozoa > Scleralcyonacea > Coralliidae > Paragorgia > Paragorgia papillata. Next base: position 3,154,718 of record JAWNZC010000337.1, read on the forward strand.
CAAGAATCCAAAGCGTGGGAAAACCTGATCATTTTTCGTAGATATGTTTTTAGTAGAACAATTAGATTTTGTGTGTTTTTTTGCTGCTTTGTGGGAATAACATCATGTTTTATTAAAAAATTTATGAGCTTTCGGTCCGTGACCTCAGACCGTCTTCAGAGAAGTTACATTGTCTGTAATTGATCGAGTTTCTATTACTGAAAATGAAGCCATCGGCGGCCATGTTGGTGTGTGTGACCACCTAACAACTACTGTGGCGTTGCAGACATGTTGGAGGGCATTCTGACATTTTCTATTTAATGTTAGTGAAGGGACGTATTGGTTGGACAGTTACTTGATGTCGGTCAGTTTTGCTTTTCCTCTCAGATTAGCCATTGAATTTGTAATGAGGTCACTCCAATATGGCCACCGTTGGCTCTAATTATCTGGTGAGAAAAGCCAACTGTGAAGCGTCAAATTAAGTTCAGGTTTTTGTGCATTTATGGTTAGCAAAGTAAATATATTGGCCAGGCTCTAAACCCATTTCGCAAGTGTCTCAGTTTGATTTGCTTGCACAATAGCAGTTTCTAATGATCTCTGGTCAATGCAAATATGCTGGCTTCAAAATCCGCTCATCCGACACAATAGAAAACTCGATCCAGTCCTATTTTTCAGATAAGTGGTAACTTCTCTGAAGACGGTCCGAGGTCACGAACCGAAAGCTCAGAACTTTTAAATAAAACATGATGTTTTCCCACAAAAATGAATTTTGATAAGATTTTGTGTTGGACTTGTTCAGGTTGCTTCGATAATCATACAATGAGGATTATTTGTCTGATTAATGAATTTTGTAAATTAATGTTCAGTTTTTGTTTGATTGAGAAATGCTTATTTACTGCTGTGGTCATAGCACCCAGCTAAGGAAGGAATTTTATGGGGCTTTATGGGGCAGTAGCCCCACCCCTTTCGTAAGTACGTGCCTGAATGAATGTACGCGGTGTAATAAATGTATCATAGAAGTTAATTTCATGCATTGTATCCAAACTGAATATTAAACGTTTGAGACGCTCTTCACTCACCTCGAGTTTCGTTGCAAGTGAAACCACTACATGGTTTGTTTGTTCATCATATTTCCCAAGTCCAATAACCGAGTTTGCAGGTGTTGCGCACGCATTATTTTGGCAGGCTCCACTTCCAGACAGCAGTGGTGGATAGAGCAAATTCACGGTTACGGGATCAAAACTCAGCGCTATGACCCTGATTTATTGTAGTTATTGTATATAGCTTCGGGAAGTTCGCTTGTAACAGTAACAGTGACAGTCTTATTTCGGACGAAACACCCCGGCTGCGACTCGGTAATTGAACATATTTGTTTTGAATAAATTTGTAAAAAAATTGTAACAAGTATGATATACAACATGGCTGTATTTTCTTAAAGCTTAGCGTAATATGCGGATTTTCACACAATATTTGCGCTCAGGTAAATGTTAGATTTTTCATGCAGTGTACCAGGTTCACCTGAACACTGACTTCCTAGTCCACTAATAAGCTTTTAGTCTTCTAACACAAACGTGAATTAATGTTGTGTAGGTTTTTGTAAAAGCGTGGTTTGAGTACGATCCAAGAGGTGATGAACTTATTCCATGTCAACAGGCTGGTTTGAGTTTTCGATGTGGAGATATTTTGGAGATTGTTTGCAAAACAGATTTCAACTGGTGGCAGGTACGCTTAGATTTCTAATGAATCCATCTTCTAATTTGTATAGGTAATTGCATGGGGCCGAGGAAAATTAAGGTTTAATTTCACGAGTGTTTTCAAATTTTGCAAAATTGCCCGAGTCGCGAAGCGACGAGGGTAATTTGTAAGATTTTGAAAACACGAGTGAAATGAAACCTTAATTTTACGAGAACTCATGCGATTAGATGTTAATAATATAGCGGGCAAAATTATTCAAGAGCTATGTTATGTCCAGAAAATGTCGAAGTACCTGTACCTTCTCATCACGGTCGGTGCTCAGCAACATTCCAATTTTCCTCGCTCTATCGCTGTGCGGCGGTTATCTATTCCTAGGAATAAATTACCGTGGGTCACTGATCTCTAGGCGTTAATATAATCTTTGTGACTACTGTACTTATTTAATCCAGAGTATAGTATTCTGCTTTTAATTCTGTTATTTAAGGTGAGGTAATACGGGCAACATTTTTCTTACGGGCAACATTTTTCTTACGAGCAACATTTTTCTTACGGGCAACTTTGTTGCGTTGCAAGTTGAAAAGCGTTCTTGCACGTATTACCACTCACCTTAAACATTGTCACAAGTTGAAAACAATTGTTGAAAAAAGTAGACTCCAGTTCTCCTTGCTGCAACATACTGTTTCAACTTGTAACAACGAAATTTTGTTGCGTGTCAATGTTTGAGGTGGGTGGTAATACGTGCAACAACGCTTTTCAACTTGCAACGCAACAATGTTGCAGCAATTTGTTGCTCATATTACTTCACCTTATTACTTATTATTACTTACCTTTAGGGATAACAGTTTAGATATAACTAATAGAGTTATCCAGTATAATTATACATGTAAGTTAGTTTAGTTTAGTTTAGTTTACTTCACCTTTACCCAAACGTCTCCCTAACTCAACGTTTACTTCTTTGTAAACAGAAACTCACGTAAATATTTCTTTGGTGTTTATTCTTAGGCAGTGAAAGTATCTGATAAGGATCTTGCTGGTCTTGTACCGTCACCAGAACTACAAGAATGGTAAATAATAAAGATACTGCGATGAGTTTATATTATATAGCTATAAAGTGCACGTGGGTCTTGAACTAAATTAGAGGTTTGAGAGAAGTCGAAAGTTTATGCAAGCTCCAGCTGTGTAGCTAAATATGTTTTTAATTTATACAAAATTAATGATTAGTTTTTGGAAACATGGATCCTTCAAAGGAGTCTTTTAGCTCGAATTGTCGAGAGATTTACATGTATCCTTTCTTCTTGAACATATTTTCGGTCACTAAATCATTCCCCGATGTATTGTTTGCTTTTTTTTAGTATAAGACCAATACAGTGTACTTCGTTTTACGCTTTTAATTTGTACATGTAAAAGGAAAGCTGGCTCGCAGGCTAGAAATAATTTTCAAATCAGAATGGTATTTATTTTCAGGCGGGTTGCATACGCTGCTTCGGAAAAAGCAAGGAAAAGCCGAGGTAAGCTGATAAATGGTGGAATGTGCGTATATGAAATGACACTCTTGCTTTTCTTAGTCTGTCTGTCTGTCTGTCTGTCTGTCTGTCTGTCTGTCTGTCTGTCTGTCTGTCTGTCTGTCTGTCTGTCTGTCTGTCTGTCTGTCTGTTTGTTTCCTTGTCTGTCTGTCTGTCTGTTTCCTTGTCTGTCTGTCTGTCTGTCTGTCTGTCTGTCTGTCTGTCTGTTTGTTTCCTTATCTGTCTGTCTGTTTCCTTGTCTGTCTGTCTGTCTGTCTGTCTGTCTGTCTGTCTGTCTGTCTGTCTGTCTGTTTGTTTCCTTGTCTGTCTGTCTGTCTGTCTGTTTCCTTGTCTGTCTGTCTGTCTGTCTGTCTGTCTGTCTGTCTGTCTGTCTGTCTGTCTGTCTGTCTGTCTGTCTGTCTGTCTGTTTGTTTCCTTGTCTGTCTGTCTGTTTCCTTGTCTGTCTGTCTGTCTGTCTGTCTCTGTCTGTCTGTCTCTGTCTGTCTGTCTGTCTGTCTGTCTGTCTGTCTGTCTGTCTGTCTGTCTGTCTGTCTGTCTGTCTGTCTGTCTGTCTGTCTGTCTGTCTGTTTGTTTCCTTGTCTGTCTGTTTGTTTCCTTGTCTGTCTGTTTGCTTGTATGTATGTTTGTCTGTCTGTTGGTCGTTCTGGGTTTCTCTGTATGTCTGTTAGTTTGTCGGCGATTACTAAGTGATATGTTAAAATATGAGCGGCCGATCTTTATGGGCATTTACAATGGCGAGCCGAAGGTTCGCAAATCGGACGCGGACCAGACGTGTAAATGATGAACACTTTGTTTAAGAGTCGTAGGAAAGGTTAGATAAGATTATTTAGTCAGGAAAAGGTCAATTTGAGGCACTAGTGCCTATTAACTTTGATAAAACATTGATGTTTTATTGATCAATGTTTTATCCGTAGTTAAAGATGCTGATTAAACATTCATTTCTTTTGAATTTTCTTCATGAATTATTAATGAATTTGATAAGTTAATTTAAAGAAACTTAATGAAATAATTAAATTACTTATTTCAATACGTTTGTCTTTATTACAGTCACGTGTTTGGGGATCCGAAGGAAGAAACGCTACAAAGATAAATACGTACTGAAATATAACACAGGTGCGTAGTGAGTAAGAAGGGACTATAGGGGGAAGGGGACGGATGAAGTAGACTGAGTCATGAGTGATAAAGGCCTGGGAGATAATGATTACTAGATCAACATTACTAGATCATCATTTACATAGCAAAGCGAAAGGATTTGTAGCACCGAAATACTGACGTTCCCAGCGCTTTGTTCTATCTAAAACACCGTCTACGTACAGGGGGTGGACAAACAAAAGTGGTCATCATTAAAAGTATTATTAATGTGCATTGTATAACTTTTATTAGAGTACAGAAAATATGATATATCAAATATGATATCAAATTCTAATTTTATTCATTGATTTACTGTCGTGGCAATAGAAGCGTTCCTAAAATATTTTTGCAATTCATTTGCTATGTTTGACCAATTCATTTGATAAAAATTATTGCTAACTTCCTGTTTTTAATTTGATTGGTTTCTGGTCTTTAAACAACCAATAAGAAAAAGGATTATTTGCCAAAACACCAATCAAATTCAAAACAGAATTCAAAAGAGGAAGTTGTCAACGAATCTTATCAAATGAATTGTTCAACTTGAGGAATATATTGCAACAATATTTTAGGAACACTTCTATTGCCACGACAGTAAAAAATATATTAATTTTTCATGATTTTCAATCTTGTAACAAATGAAGTGAATCTTAGTTCGACTTATTCCAATTGGTCTTCAAAATTATTAATGGAGTTTGTATACTATGAAAGTGTTATAACAGCAAAATAGTTAGATATTTTGTTGCCATTTCACTTGATTTCACTACAGCTTCACAGCATGGTATGTTTTCAAAGTTGATGTATTTTTTAAACCAATAACAAAATTAGAATTGGATATCATATCGAAAATATATCACTTTACATATTTTTCATGTATTCTAAAATATATTTTTCTTCTCTCGCATAATAGTTATTCCACATTAACCATATTTTTAATGATGGCCACTTTTTTTTTCCACCCCCTGAAGCACTATTTTTCATAAGCGGATTGCGGATGAAAATTGTAGATTTTCAGGAAGTCGTTTTGTGTGGGTTATTTAAATGTTTCTTCTGTAGCAGAACTAGGAAAAACTTCAACTCACTTTTGCTACACTAACGTAATTTTCTAAGGCATTAAACTCTTGTTTATGAAAGGTACGTCTAATTGTTCATTGTACGTGTACATATTTCTGTTTAGTTTTTGATCAACTGGATTTGGTAACTTACGAAGAAATGGTTCAGGAGAAGAATTTTAAACGCAAGACGTTGGTTCTTTTAGGTAGGTTCTATTAAAGGAATATTTTTAAACATTACTTGAAAATGGCTCCCCCTCCTTTCAAGCCTAGATATAGGGTTGTTAAGGTCAAACCGGAAACAGCGGTAAAAAATGCAATATCACCAAGGCCTTCCAACTGAGAGTCGAACCCGCGACCGTGAGAATGCATGTCACCGCTCTACACACGTAAAAACGCGCAAGCTGTTACAGAGCTGCAAACAGGTTGTTACTGGCTGTTCCAACAGGCTGTCACCGTCATGTGTTCGCATTGGCTATCCCAGATTGTTGACAATTCTGTAACAGGTTGTTAACAACTTGTAACAAGGTTGATGACTGTTAACAAGCTGTGAGATTTTTAGGTGTGTGGCTGGCCCTTGCCAGGAGCCTGACCACAAGTGTTCGTATATATGATATGGACGATAAATGCTGATGGAGCAAACTTACCATTAATGGAGTGACATTCAATATTATCATCATTCCGTTAATTGACTGTAAGCGAGAGCGGGCCCCCTTGCGGCTGGCACATTGGTAGCTGACTCACATCTGCTCCCCAAGTCAGAAAGAGGCTAGAAAAATTGGAGAAAATTAACAAAAAAAAGGGAATAGCTGGCAGCTGCGAAAAGCTATCTTGTAAAAATGTTTGTGATTATGTAGGGTCCACAACCTACATTTCTGGAACCCTGGTTCTGTTTCTAAGATATTTACAAACAAAGATTTGTTTGCAAGTAAAATGTGCAAGTAAACATCACAAAGTCAATTGATTTGATTGCATGGGAATTGTATTAAAACGTGGGCCCCCTGCCCCACAAAATATGTGATATGTCCCCTCAAAAACGTGCAGTGCCGGCCCGAAAATGCATGGGGCCTTGAAAAACCAAAAGGCCCTAAAAATCTGCCGGACCCCCAAAAGCGTGGGCCCCCTGGCACTTGCCCAAAGATCCCCCCCCCCTTGATCAGTCACTGGTCACGAGTATTCCATTCCGCCATTCTGAGATACGTTGAGATACAAGCTAGCCCAATGATGTTAATGTGTACATTAGTGAAATGAAAAACGTTCACCTTTTAAGCTACCATCACGTACAAGAATGCAAACTTATACTACGATTTGCATCCAAGCGTTTGGCGTTTAGCGAATAACTAGTTGTTTTCGAGTTTTGAAACAAACGTTGTCCAATGACAACTATACGTTTGACAGATCAAATCAATAACGAATAGGGGTGTAACTTTCCATTATCAATACTTGTCATCGTTCTTTTTACACGGCAGCGTTTGCTTGGCATAACTTGTCTTTGGCTTAATTGTAAGAATCGGAATGATCAGCGTAAGCAAATCGTCTGATAAGGGTAGTTCACCTCGATATGACCTGCCGAACGCATTTATTTTATATTCCATGTTTGCCGTGGCCCGTGAGAAAATATCAACGCAACGTTGAAACTTGAAACGGAAGCAATAACAACGGAAAGTTACACGCCCTATTCGTCATTGATTTGATCTGTCAAAGCTATAGTTGTCATTGGACAACGTTTGTTTCAAAACTCGAAAACAACTACAATCCTGGACAAAATTGTTGGGCCACTTTGCCGATTTTGCCGATTTTCGCATAGTGTCCCAAGCACTTTTGTCCAGGATTGTCTGAAAATGATGAATTAAACAAAATCGAAGAAAAAAACAATTTGGGGGCGGCGATTCTGCGCAGTTTGCTCGAAAATGACATAAATACGCTCCCACATGCATGAACAACAAATTGTTTGTGGGGTATAGAAGGTTTGGTGAATATGCAAATTAAATAGAGCTCTCGTGCGGGTGGTACCGGTGCGGGTGGGAACTCTGCAGAGACTCTGCTCCTTTGATCCCTTCCCCATTGAGGGGGTAAGGGGGAGCAGAGATGGGGGCTCTTTTATTAAACTGTATATATTTTGCAATGTTACAAAGTTAAAAAGCTGTGTTTTATTGAAAAATCATAAACTCGTCATTTTCAGACAATCCTGGACAAAATTGTTGGGCCACTTTGCCGATTTTGCCGATTTTCGCCTAGTGTCCCAAGCACTTTTGTCCAGGATTGTCTGAAAATGATGAATTAAATAAAATCGAAGAAAAAAGCAATTTGGGGGCGGCGATTCTGCGCAGTTTGCTCGAAAATGACATAAATACGCTCCCACATGCATGAACAACAAATTGTTTGTGGGGTATAGAAGGTTTGGTGAATATGCAAATTAAATAGAGCTCTCGTGCGGGTGGTACCGGTGCGGGTGGGAACTCTGCAGAGACTCTGCTCCAGTGATCCCTTCCCCGTTGAGGCGGTAAGGGGGAGCAGAGATGGGGGCTCTTTTATTAAACTGTATATATTTTGCAATGTTACAAAGTTAAAAAGCTGTGTTTTATTGAAAAATCATAAACTCGTCATTTTCAGACAATCCTGGACAAAATTGTTGGGCCACTTTGCCGATTTTGCCGATTTTCGCCTAGTGTCCCAAGCACTTTTGTCCAGGATTGTAGTTATTCACTAAACGCTAAAACGCAAATGGTATAGTAAGAATATCGTTCACCTTTTTAAAAGACGAACCGACCAAACCTATGCGCATGTAAGATGGTGATAATTGGATACAAAAAAGGTTTGAATATGTTAACCAAACTATTTGAGAAAATAGCTGCGCTACCAGAATAATATCAGGGGTATATGAGAACTGGGGAACATTCAGACTTGACGTGCTTAATCTTCCGCATTTTTTGACACATGCGCAGTTTTGAACCGTGACTACAGATTAGAAATCTCGCTATGACATCACATGCCGTGATGGAGACGCAAACAATTTTGACGATTATACAAAAATCTTTTATTTCCAAAAATACTAAATCAAATTTTATGAATTAATTTTGGTGTAATCAAAGCTGATGTCGTATTTCTTTGACTGGTTACTCAATGGCAGCAGGTTTTTAAACCGGGATTTTACAGTAATTGTTTTAGTATTTGCTCGTTGTGTATATAAATCATCATCATCATCATCATCATCATCATCATCATCATCATCATCATCATCATCAGTCGTCCTAGGTCTCTGTCCTCTTTTACTGTCGTGGCAATAGAAGCGTTCCTAAAATATCGTTGCGATATATTCCTCAAGTTGACCAATTCATTTGATGAAAATTATTGCTAACTTCCTGTTTTGAATTTGATTGGTTTCTGGTTTTTAAACAACCAATAAGAAACAGGATTATTTGCCAAACACCAATCAAATTCAAATCAGAATTCAAAACAAGAAGTTGTCAACGAATCTTATCAAATGAATTGTTCAACTTGAGGAATATATTGCAATAATATTTGTGGGAATGCTTGTGGGAATATTGCAATAAAATTTGTGGGAAGCATGGGTGGCGTGTGCTGTTAGGGCGCTGCCTCTCACCGCTGTAGTTAAGCCCAGTTGGATGGGTGACCGTCTGGGAATAACCCCGTTCTCGAACTTGAATTTTATGTGAGTGGAGTTTAGTTGGTCTCTCCTGTGCTTCGAGGGTTTTCCGCACGGTTCTGCGGTTTTCCTCCCTCCGTAAAATCAACACTTAGGTCTTAGCTTATGTCGTGCACTTTTAACACGAGCCTCTTCTGGCTCGGATGATTGGGCGACCACATCCTGTGTTTAACGACGTTAAATAAATCGTTACTCATTACTCACGACAGTAACATTTTCATATATAAATATATTATCGTAACATTTTTTTATATATGTGCAAAATATATAATTTATATATGTTATATATAATTATATATCTCACATTATATTTCACTTATTAATTTTTTTCTGACATTTAGGAGCTCATGGTGTTGGACGAAGGCACATTAAAAACACTTTGATAAACCTGAATTCAGCAAGATATGCATACCCAATACCACGTAAGCTAATTAACTATAACTTCTGAATAATTTACTGATTTTTACAATCAATTACAGCCCTATACCCAGGGTCTTTACTTTACCTGACAACTTATCATACAAAAGTCCTTTATTTCTTGAAATATTAAATCTAAATTATTTAATTTGTCATTAACCCCAACACTATCCCAAACCCAATATACAAAATATGTTCTTCTAGTCCCAATGGTGGAAAATACAAAGTTTGAGAGTCCAAAACACGTGCATAAACAATTCGGAAAAAGAATAAAACTAAATGTTATGCATGGTTAAACAGTCTGACAATCAAAACCTGTTACCAAATAAATAGGAACAGTTGTTGCTATGGCAACAATGACGTTTCAAAATGGCTGCCAATTACCCTTCAAACTAATTTAATTTGAAAAATAACTTTGGTGACCCTCAATTTTTTTTCATTGAAACTTTTTTTGAAGTATGAATCATCAATAGGCCAATTTAAAAAAAATTCTGTAGAACGAATAATTTTTTTTCTCGGAAAAATCATGTTTGTTAATTTTTAAAAAGTTTGGATCTACAGAATTTTTTTTAAATCGGTCTATTGATTACTCATACTTCAAGAAAAATTTTAATGAAAAAAAAATTGGGGGTCGCCAAAGTTTTTTTTCGAATTAAATTAGTTTGAAGGGTAATTGGCAGCCATTTTGAAACGTCATTGTTGCCATAGCAACAACTGTTGCTATTTATTTGGTAACAGTTTTTTGATTGTTAGAATGTTTAACTATGCACAACATTTAGTTTTATCTTTTTCCGAATTTTTTATGCATGTGTTTTGGACTCTCAAACTTGTATTTTCCATTTTGGAAAATGGAAAATATGGACTATGATGGACCCGGCATCATTACTGATACATGGCTCCTCAACCCCGATGGCCACTTCAACTACATTTCTCTTTACTCATAATCATCGTAGCTTTACAAAATGTATTCTTTTTGGTAAACAAAGCAAAAGAAACATTGAAATTATTATAATGAATTATTACAAAACATTTCAAATATTCACTTTGCATTCTTCGCTATAGATGTCATAAAGATGGCGACTTGTACATTTAACCACAATCCTTTGCTTGCAGTAAATATTGTCTCCGTTGTATAATTATTTCAAAAGGGTTTTAAAAGGGTAAACTTTGGTAGTAATGAAGTTCTTGTTTACTTAATCCACATTAGCATGATAAACAATGTTTAATTGTTGTTATTTGAGCTGATTTGAGGTCGCAAAGCATTGTGGTTAAATGTACCGCCGCCATATTTTTCGGTACCGTCAATTGGGATTGTTGAGATTTCTCCTGTCATTCTTAATCCGCTTTTGTTTTGAGAAGGACTTCTTAACATATATAGAAAGATTATCAGAAGGACCTTGGAAGAATTTTAGTGAGAATTGATCATTATTCTTTTCGTGAGCTGCATTGTACAAGGACGAGGTTTTCGCAAAATATTATGGAGAGAAACGGATGAAGTTGCCTTTCAGTAGCATGTTGTAAAGAAAGAAATGGGAATCAAATGAGGCCAGTCACTACTGTGTACAACACTTTATTTAAAGGTTAAAAAAAATTAAAATCGTAGATGATTCCCTGATGATGTCGTAGTACGACGAAAGCTAGGACGATTTAAAAATTTTTTCACCTTTAAATAAAGTGTTATACACCGTAGTGACTGGCCTCATTTGATTCCCATTTCTTTCTTTATTATGGAGAGAGTACGGGAATCAAACCCAAGGATCCGAATCAGAACATCGGCGCTCTGACCTGACTGAGCTGTTGAGATGCGGTCAGTACAGTCAGAGATTTCTATATTTAAGCGTGACTTGCCGTTATTCTCGAGGCTTTCATGTACACAAGGTAGAGCGGAGCCACTTACAGCTCTTGTATACAGCATTGCTCAAAGGGCAATGTTCAACTTTTCGTCCAACTCCAAAAGCAAAAGGAGCAAAGAGCTTACAACATGCGTCATGGCCTCACTCAGTCACATGGCAAACAACTCACCGGAAGTATGAATAGTAGCGGAAGTAAAAAGTGCAAAAATGCAAAATCGCGACACCCAAAATAATAGGCACACGATGTGTGCATGTGTCCACTGACGTATTTGAGAAACTTAGGCCGGACTAGATAAAGCTCCATGATAAGCAATTAGTACTACATCATCATACAAATGCATCTGTCAATGCCTAAACAGAGATATAGCCTGCACTTCAGGTTCTAAACAGACACAAATCATGAAATGACTAACTTCTTTGTCAAAATAAATACTAAGCAAAATTACTGTTATAAAGACATACGATTCAATTGTCGTCAGACAGTCGTAATTAATGTTGGATAAGTGTTTGAATATGTTATCGTACAAATCAATAATGAACTAGTCTTCGAAACAAAGACCTTTCGTTTTAATTTCTTGTAAAACACTCCTACTCGTTTAGGAAATATTACCTACTAAATATGGCACGCCTTATGGAAGAAATAGGACGTTTTTCTGACTTGAGATTTTATGTTATGTTTTATATAGATACAACAAGAAAACCAAAACCTGATGAAGAAGATGGTAAAAATTATTTCTTTATTTCTACCGAAGCCATGTTAGCCGATGTGGAAATAAACAAATATTTAGAATTTGGCAGCCACGAAGGAGCAATGTATGGAACAAAACTTGATACAGTTCGAGACATTATTTCACAAGGGAAAATGCCATTGCTGGATGTGGAACCGCAGGTAAAACTATATCATCGTAACCTAAAGTTTGTTTGTTTGTTTGTTTGTTTGTTTGTTTGTTTGTTTGTTTGTTTGTTTGTGTGTTTGTTTGTTTGTTGAAATTGAAGAAACTATATCGTCCATTGTTTAAATAGACCATTTTCACGATGACGTGAGATGGCGTTGGGTGACTACAACTACCAGAATGCTTTGCCAGTATTCTTGGGTTTCGGCTAAAAGGGATGGCTCAAAAGGACCCGTTCAGTCCTTTTGCGGCTTTTCCAAAATATGTCGTCAAATATGTTTTTCCAAAAAGCTAGGGGGTAAACCAGATTTCTGATTAGGGTTAGGGTTTCTGTTGTGGTTAGGGTATCGAAAAGATTGCTAAAATCTTGAGACTCGCTGAAACTTGACGACAAATTTGGAAAAAACAAATTTGAGACATATTTTGGAAAAGCCGCAAAAGGACTGGACGGGTCCTTTTGAGTCATCCCTTTTAGGCGAAACCCAAGAATACTGGCAAAGCATTCTGGTAGTTGTAGTCACCCAACGCCATCTCACGTCATCGTGCAAATGGTCTATTCATGCCGTACTGTCAGATTAATTAAATTAATCATTCATGACGCCATGATCACTTATGCATGTGCCTGTGAACCGACTGCTTTCCGATTGCCTGGTGGTGAGTGGGTGGGTGCTATCAGCACTGTGGCACTCATTCTTGAATTATCGAATGGAATCACAAATCTTTTTGATTTAATAATTGACAGCGCAGGTGCGTAATTTATAATGTACACTACCTGGTATACAAACGAACTTCCAAACCACTTAAAAATTGCCTTACGTGTATAAATGTTAAAATCTTAAAATTAATAATCGATATAGGTCTTTTTATGAAAAATAACAAAGCCTTTTTATATTGTTTTTAGTGTTTAAAGAGTTTACGATGTTCAGAATTCGCTCCGTACATTGTCTTTATTGCTGTTCCCCACGTTGGAAATAACGCGGATTCTTCGACAGAGAAAGATACTACGGTTAGTTGAATATTGAATACGTTCGCTAACAATTCGCTATATCACTGCTTGGGTCGCGCGCTATTGCTCCTTGCTTTGTCTATGTCAGGAATAATTGCGTACGACACTCCCCTCCCCCCCCCCCCCTCTCACCCTTCACCAACACTAATTCGAGTATATTGGGCATCTATAGCAACCAGAATATAAAGTGGAATTTTGTAATTCATCTGGTTCTCGTTATTTTTTAAAGCACTGTGGCATCTTTATCTTCTGAAATACACTTTTTTTTCTTTGTGCGACTCCATCGTTTGTCAAAAATAGATACTGGTACTTTTACAATAAACTTATGCAATATATGACGTATGTAGTAGGTTATTTGCATATCAAACAAATCTTATTTTCTCAAGAATGAAGTGAGATATGGAAAAACTGTATATGGTGTTATTTTATCATTTTAAGAGTTCTTCCAAATAAGACAAACTTAATTTTCATTTCATATACCCTTACTTATTCTTGCCACGTTATTGACAGTAAAGAATTCGTTGTGTCATTTCATTTGGACAATCACACAATAACAATTCTTAATGTGAGTGACGTAACTTGATGAGAAAAAATCTTCTCGCATTTTCCATGTATGCACAAGAGTAAACCTAATCAAAGACAAACTTGTCTTGGTTATCTGTGATGAATTTTACAATGATGCATGCCTTAGTGACGATGATGCCATCATGCCAATGATGCATGACTACTCACAGAAAATTATTTAAGTGCAAGAATTAGCTACAATCAGTGACAAAAGTGTTGGGACACTTCAACCTAAAGGACAATATTTTCCGCTCCAAGTATCCCCTGTTCAATGTTGGTGATTATTTAGGCGTTCGTTTCAACGTTCACTGAGTTCCTTACTTTAAATTCAACATTGAATAGGGAGGGGGAGGGAGGGATATAATTTACTACCAAAATAATTGAAAGAAATATTAGGTAAGTACCAACAATGCGAGTTGTCCCAAGGTATTTTGTCACTGATTGTAGGTGTGTGGGGAGTATAGACTGTGAAGATAATATTTCGTACTATCAATCTGCGTAGTAATCGAGATATGGTATGGAAAGTAGGCGAAAGTCTTTGTTCTATCTCTTTGTTCACATTTATCCGAACTTCTGCACGGTGACCACAATTATTTTCTGGTAGAATGAGTAATCATCGAATAGCAATGTTTGGGCAATGTTAGAGTTTAGCATTTGGTGTAGTGTATATGCACATAATTAGTGTTGGTTCGCAGCCGATCTGTATCTGATGTACTATAGACCTCTTTCATAATAGCGACTATTTTGAATATTCTTTTATGTGCATCTTAATAAGCCTTTCTGGCCTCGTTTGCGTGTCTGCAATTCAAAAGAATCTTTGCTTCATAACGAGGCCAGAAAGGCTCATTTAGATGCACATAAAAGAATATTTAAAGTGAAGGCCTTTATGAAAGTGGTCTATGGCTCGCTTGTGGCTCGCCTTGTAAATCAGATACAGATCGCTGCTCATGCTTTATCTATTACTTATTTTTATCTCATTGGCTAACTTTTGATCACATGATTATCTTTCTTATATAATAAGCTCATTGTTTGTTTACACTCTTTACGTTTCTCTCTGACGAAGGGCCTTCGCTCGAAACGTTAGACTATACGTTCTCTGTTTCGGCAGTATATCTAACCTTACTATATTCAACACTGCCTACGCAGCACGCTACTTTTATTTTTCTATATTTTTCATACTCTGTGCTCTTTCTAGGACGAGTCTCTACTTAAACTTGCTCGAGATTCAGAACTCCTTGAACAAAAATACGGCCATCTCTTTGATCTGACAGTAGTAAATCAAAATATCGATGATACTATCATGACGCTGGAACACGCCTTGACGAGACTTCAGAACTCTCCACAATGGATACCTGCTTCATGGATCTACTAATCATGTATCTACAGCGGCTGATGATGATAATCTCCAAGGGCATGCATGTCGATGGTAAAATGTAACTTTGATTGGAGAAATGCATTTGTACATGAGAGTCTATGGAGAAGTGCAGATGCATGAAGTGTATAGCTGGTGTTGTAGAATAACTGCAGTGAATACGTAAAAGTGCAAACAATTTATTTTGCATGTAATGTGAACCAAGATCGTATTATTTTCCCCAAAACTCTATTTTATATATAAATATATATTATTCCCGTCTACTTCACCAAGACAGAATCGGGTTTGACGAAACGAAACAGAACAATGAATACGCTGCTGGAAAAAAGTTTGCGAATTCGAAACGCCGACGCAAGATGGAAGAATCTGACCACCAATAAACCAAGTTAATAGAGGGAATTATTAAACAAAACATTGTGTGACGTGACGAGTTAAGGAAAGTGTTGTCAAGTATTTGTAACTAGCGGTATTTTTTAACTTAAATGGAATATTTTTAACAACTAGAGTGTAAAAGTAATGTAATAATTAAATATTAATAACATGTTTAATCCTCGAAAACACAAGATATTGCAAATACTTTATACGCATAAAAATGCTGAATTACCGAATGACGATTTTCTTTGAGCCACGACAGACTCAGTCCCATGCATTGGTACATGATTCACTCGCTCATTATGCACACAATCAATCCCACACAGCTTTATATATAAATGGAGTGATATCTTTGTGGCAATCTTGTTCCCAGAGCCCGCGATCCTTTTGGGCCTGAAGTACGTATAGTTCCAGTCTTCTACACAGTCTGGTCAAGTCTGATCTGGTCAAAAGACCGCGCAAGAGACTGGAACTATACGTACTTTAGGCCTACATGTCCGCCATGTTTGACTTCAATCTTTGCCTGGTCAATGACCAGCAGATATCACTCCAGTTATATATATATAGAGCTCACTGGTCCCACATGACACAACTCAGTCCCACATGACCCAACTCAGTGCCACATGACAACTCAGTGCCACATGACCCAACTCAGTGCCACATGACACAACTCAGTGCCACATGACACAACTCAGTGCAACATGACAACTCAGTGCCACATGACCCAACTCAGTGCCACATGACACAACTCAGTGCCACATGACACAACTCAGTGCCACATGACACAACTCAGTCCCACATGACCCAACTCAGTGCAACATGACAACTCAGTGCCACATGACCCAACTCAGTGCCACATGACACAACTCAGTGCCACATGACACAACTCAGTGCCACATGACACAACTCAGTGCCACATGACACAACTCAGTGCCACATGATACAACTCAGTGCCACATGATACAACTCAGTGCCACATGACACAACTCAGTGCAACGTGACACAACTCAGTGCCACATGACACAACTCGGTGCCACATGACACAACTCAGTGCAACATGACAACTCAGTGCAACGTGACACAACTCAGTGCCACATGACACAACTCAGTGCAACATGACAACTCAGTGCAACGTGACACAACTCAGTGCCACATGACACAACTCAGTGCCACATGACACAACTCAGTGCCACATGATACAACTCAGTGCCACATGACACAACTCAGTGCCACATGACACAACTCAGTGCCACATGACACAACTCGGTGCCACATGACACAACTCGGTGCAACATGACACAACTCAGTGCCACGTGACAACTCAGTGCCACATGACACAACTCAGTGCCACATGACACAACTCGGTGCAACATGACACAACTCAGTGCCACGTGACAACTCAGTGCAACGTGACACAACTCAGTGCCACATGACACAACTCAGTGCCACATGACACAACTCAGTGCAACATGACAACTCAGTGCAACGTGACACAACTCAGTGCCACATGACACAACTCAGTGCCACATGACACAACTCAGTGCCACATGATACAACTCAGTGCCACATGACACAACTCAGTGCCACATGATACAACTCAGTGCCACATGACAACTCAGTGCCACATGACACAACTCAGTGCCACATGACACAACTCAGTGCCACATGACACAACTCAGTGCCACATGACACAACTCGGTGCAACATGACACAACTCAGTGCCACGTGACAACTCAGTGCAACGTGACACAACTCAGTGCCACATGACACAACTCAGTGCCACATGACACAACTCAGTGCCATATGACACAACTCAGTGCAACGTGACACAACTCAGTGCCACATGACACAACTCAGTGCCACATGACACAACTCAGTGCCACATGATACAACTCAGTGCCACATGATACAACTCAGTGCCACATGACACAACTCAGTGCAACGTGACACAACTCAGTGCCACATGACACAACTCGGTGCCACATGACACAACTCAGTGCAACATGACAACTCAGTGCAACGTGACACAACTCAGTGCCACATGACACAACTCAGTGCAACATGACAACTCAGTGCAACGTGACACAACTCAGTGCCACATGACACAACTCAGTGCCACATGACACAACTCAGTGCCACATGATACAACTCAGTGCCACATGACACAACTCAGTGCCACATGACACAACTCAGTGCCACATGACACAACTCGGTGCCACATGACACAACTCGGTGCAACATGACACAACTCAGTGCCACGTGACAACTCAGTGCCACATGACACAACTCAGTGCCACATGACACAACTCGGTGCAACATGACACAACTCAGTGCCACGTGACAACTCAGTGCAACGTGACACAACTCAGTGCCACATGACACAACTCAGTGCCACATGACACAACTCAGTGCAACATGACAACTCAGTGCAACGTGACACAACTCAGTGCCACATGACACAACTCAGTGCCACATGACACAACTCAGTGCCACATGATACAACTCAGTGCCACATGACACAACTCAGTGCCACATGATACAACTCAGTGCCACATGACACAACTCAGTGCAACATGACAACTCAGTGCCACATGACACAACTCAGTGCCACATGACACAACTCAGTGCCACATGACACAACTCAGTGCCACATGACACAACTCAGTGCCACATGACACAACTCGGTGCAACATGACACAACTCAGTGCCACGTGACAACTCAGTGCAACGTGACACAACTCAGTGCCACATGACACAACTCAGTGCCACATGACACAACTCAGTGCCATATGACACAACTCAGTGCAACGTGACACAACTCAGTGCCACATGACACAACTCGACACAACTCAGTGCCACATGACACAACTCAGTGCCACATGACACAACTCAGTGCCATATGACACAACTCAGTGCAACGTGACACAACTCAGTGCAACATGACACAACTCAGTGCCACATGACACAATTCAGTGCCACATGACACAACTCAGTGCAACGTGACACAACTCAGTGCCACATGACACAACTCAGTGCCACATGACACAACTCAGTGCAACGTGACACAACTCAGTGCCACATGACACAACTCAGTACCACATGACACAACTCAGTGCCACATGACACAACTTGGTGCAACATGACACACTCGGTCCATACTCAATCGTCTGGAAACTCAGTGAAAGTCTTTGTTCTATCTTTTTGCTCACGTTTATGCAAACTTGTGCACGGTGAACACATTTTACTATCGGTATAATGAAGCTATCATCCAATAGCAGCGTTTGTGCACGGTGTGGACGCTTTGAAGTTTGTCGAGTTTCCAAACCATATCTTGATTGACTATATATGCTCAGTCCCGCATGATACACTCAGTCAGACCATAGTTAATAGAAAATATACATGGTTTGGAAACCCGGCAAACTTCAAAGCGGTTAATTTGAAAGGTACATGAAGGTGCCAAATCCTTTGTTTTAGGTTTATTAATTGCGACCAGCGAGCGAGCAGCAGCGGGCGAGGCTGGGAGCATCATAATCTCAGGGAAGAAAGAAAGTATTGGCCGCTGGATGCGTTTTCACACACCCCTTGCGAGCTCGTATAGCCATATATGGGCAATATTGCCGTATTTGGAAAACCGCATGGAAAGGTCAGCCGTCAGCTTCAGCGTCTTGCGAGTGGAAGTAAGGAAGTGTGGAAAATCAGTTTAGAGGTAAGTGTGATCTCTTTTTTTGTCATGCGATTTTTCGAAGATTGTATTAGCATGTTATTTAAGGATTTCATGGGCAAAATTGAGCAAAGTTTGCATTGTTTGAGCGCATTTGCTATTTTTAGTATCATTTCAGATTTAAACATCAGAGGAAAACACGGCGCAATCTACAGAAACACATTCATTGAAACATAAAATAATGCATTTATACAAATATACCCATAAACATACCCTGGTCGCACTTTTAACCTGTGGTTATCCTAGTATATATTTAAACAGTACGGTTGAGTGATTGAACTCAAACGTTGCTATTGGATGATTGCTTCATTATACAGAAAACACAATATGTTCAGTAATCGTGAAAGTGCAAAAATTTCCATAAACCTGAACAAAAAACATAAAACAATGACTTTTGTTAAGCTTCCAAACCATGTATATTTTCTATTAACTATGGTCAGACATGACGTACTTAGTGCCACGTGATACACTCAGTTCCATATGACACACTCCATGCCACATGACATACTTAGTCCCAGTCCATGATACACTCAGTCCCAGCATGATATAACACTCGGTCCCACATGACACATTCACTTCTTAATAGTAAAGTTCAATGGCTGGCAATTGACGGTACCGAAAAAGATGGCGGCGGTACATTTAACCATAATGCTTTGCGACATCAAGTCACCCAAATAACAACTAAACATTGTTTATCATGCTAAAATGGATTAAATAGGCAAGAACCTCATTTCTACCAAAGTTTACCCGCTTTTAAAACCTTATCTCGATTATTCTGCAAGAAACAATATTTAATGTGCGCAAAGGATTGTGGTTAAATGTACAAGACGCGATCTTTCGGTACGGTCAATTCTGACCGCAAGCGTGGTGACTACATCAATAGAACTTAGATCTTCAAAATATGGTTTTGGACAGGAGACTGCAAATACCGAACAAATTTTAGTCACTGAGATGCTCTACACATTAAAACAAATCTTTGTATAAAACTGTTTTAACAGAACTTTACTGGTTTTTCATCAACCTCTGAAATTAAACTAAAACTATCTTGCCAAGATCTTGTTTGGTACCTTGCCAAGATCTTGCGAAGATCTTGCCAGGACTGGAAGAGCTTCCAGGATCTTGCCAAGATTCAAAATAATCTTGCCAGGAACTTGCCAGGATCATCCAGGACAAGCCTGGATCTATAGTCAAGATCATGCAAGATCTTGCCAGTAACTTACATGGAAGTCTTATCAAAAGGCTATAATTGTTAAATAAACTTGTTTGTGGCTGACAGTAACAATTTAATGTTTAACGACTGCCTGCATTCTCATAGTGACAGTTCAATGTTTATCATTATATAAAACGTTGGATATGCACACCGACCAAAGGCTGGCATCTGCAGACTTTATCATGACAACTCAATGAGACGAGGTGACATTCTCACATATGTGGATACAGTCGCCATCTTCACAATGGCAGTTCAAGTATTCAGCATTGACGAATGTGCATATATATGCCATATACAGTGGCAGTTATTTTGTTTGTCCAACCGTCCTCTAGACACGCATAGTGAAATCCGGTTTTGAACAGTTAAAGCGCGAAACTCTGAAGACTCTTAAGTGTACGTATAGGTGAAGTAATATTTAAAACACGAGCAGGAGTGTTTTATCAGATTTAAAACCACGAGGGCGCAGCCCGAATGTTTTAGATCTGATAAAACACGTGATGCGAGTATTTTGAATGGCTTTAAAAACGATTCGTTATTGGATGTTATGTTCATTAGTATTCTTTAAGCCTGGTTTCCATATAGCCGTAAGAGCCGGCGGCATGGCTGCGGCAAGGGGCAATGATCCAATCGCATACAGCTTTTTATTACTGGCTAATTCAACACTGTCTATGATTGGACCATCGCCCCTTGCCGCAGCCATGCCGCCGGCTCTTACGGCTATATGGAAACCAGGCTTAATATAAAATTGTATGTTCATTAGTATTCTTTATATAAAATTGTATGTTCATTAGTATTCTTTCTGACGTCAAGAAGTTTTATCAGGTATAAAACCACGGACATGGTACTGATTTCCTTTGTGTTTTCCTCATGAATTATTAATGAGTTTTCAAAGCACCTTTATAACATGCATGATCAAGGAGGTTTTCTAAAGAATTCAATGGGAAAAGAGCTTGTGACGAGTTTCTATTGTTATTAGCCATTACCAAAAAGAGTTGAAGACTAGTAATAAGAGATAAATCCCGAGAACGAGGGATGTGCGTCCGAGGATTTATCTGACTTATTTCATGATTGAGGAGGTTTTCCAACAAAGTTTTGTTTATTTTTTCCACCTTCGACAACGATTTTCCTAGTTTTTCTTCATTTCTTATCTATTAGTATTCATAGGGCTGTATGCTATATACAGCCCGCGGTACATCAAAGAAAACCGATAAAGAGCATTGAGCGCTGGTATTCTTGGTATTGTTTGAAGGGACAGTTTCATTGTGCTTACGCTACCAAGCATGAAATCTGTCATTCCAAACGGTCCCAAGTACCCTAGCGTTCCTAACCCGTCACCAAGTCTTCAACACTTTTGGGGAATGGCCAATTGCGAGGTTTATACAGTGTATAAAAAACCCCCGGAACCCTCAGAAAATGAATTAGTATTCTGTTCAAACAACCTATTTATATAGTAGTTTGAAAGCCCTAAACACCTCTGAGCCACGGATGCGTAAAAAACACGGTCTTATACACCTGGAAAATTAAGATAACTTGAAGTGTATGCATGGTGAAAGTATTTAAAAGCTTTTTCTCTTCCTGTTTAACTTATGTGCTGATTAATTTATAACGCAGCGCTTTTAGGGCTTTCAAACTACTACAATAGGTTGTTTTAAAAGAATACTAATTCATTTTCTAAGGGTTCCGTTTTCTTTGACCTAAACACCTCTGAGCCACGGATGCGTAAAAAACACGGTCTTATACACCTGGGAAATTAAGATAACTTGAAGTGTATGCATGGTGAAAGTATTTAAAAGCTTTTTCTCTTCCTGTTTAACTTATGTGCTGATTAATTTATAACGCAGCGCTTTTAGGGCTTTCAAACTACTACAATAGGTTGTTTTAAAAGAATACTAATTCATTTTCTGAGGGTTCCGTTTTCTTTGATACACACTGTATAAGGTTAGGAGGTATACAGTATATATATAAACTGCGGTAAATCGATTTGATAATTTTTAGAATAAATGCGCTCCAGCCTCTATAGGTAGTAGGTAACAGACATTCCTTATTTCCTTTAATCTTTACGAGATATGCGCGATATATCCAACTGGTCTTTACGTTTTCTTGTGGACGGCTGGTAAACTCTGCTTATTCTTACTCGTTGCACCACGAACCGACAAAGACGTTATCTAATAAAACAAATACAACTGGTTTCTAACTAGGGCAAAACTAATATATAACTATAAAATTATGTTACTTGAGTTTCACGCGTTTTAATCGTTTTCACTCATGTGATCGGTGGCCCCGTTGGGGTGGTGAAACAATACGAAAGGTTTGCATAAGAATAGAGTTAAATTCCCATAGGATAAAGATTGTGCACCAACATGACCGCTATTTCATTGTTTCTGTGCACCAATATGGCCGCCGTGACGTCAGATGAAAACCAGAATAAAAAAATATTACAAACTATTAAAGGTGTGTTAAAATTAGATGCATAAAATCTATTTTCATGGCAAACAATTCAGTTCTTTTGAAAGGCGGCTTTTGGCAAACAATTCAGTCTTTGTTTGCCAAATACCACCATGAAAACAAATTTTATGCATCTAGTTTTAACATGCACCTTAGTTTTTAAGTAATATTTAAAACACGAGCAGGAGTGTTTTATCAGAGGGCGCAGCCCGGGTGTTTTAGATCTGATAAAACAAGTGATGCGAGTGTTTTGAATGGCTTAAAAAACGATTCGTTATTGGATGTTATGTTCATTAGTATTCTTTATATAAAATTGTATGTTCATTAGTATTCTTTATATAAAATTGTATGTTCATTAGTATTCTTTCTGACGTCAAGAAGTTTTATCAGGTATAAAACCACGGACATGGTACTGATTTCCTTTGTGTTTTCCTCATGAATTATTAATGAGTTTTTGAATATATTTTATTAGTCTGATGATCGCCAGCAGAGCTGAGCGTGAAACTCGAGTAACAGAATTTTATCAGATTTTAAACATATACATGTACATGCTCTACGCTTTGGATTGAGCTCTCTACGGCATCTGCATGTGTCCATAGTTAATAGAAAATATACATGGTTTGGAAACCCGGAAACGTCAAAGCGGTTAACAATGAAACTACGATTCATGTTGAAAGGTGCATGAAGGTGCACAAATCTTTTGTTTTAGGTTTATTAATATTTAAACAGTACGGTTGAGCGATTGAACCCAAACGTTGCTATTGGATGATTGCTTCATTATGCAGAAAACACAACATGTTCAGTAACCGTGAAAGTGCAAAAATTTCCATAAACCTGAACAAAAACATAAAACAATGACTTTTGTTGAGCTTCCAAACCATGTTTCTATTAACTATGATGTGTCGCAACTCGTACGCATGTTAGAGGGTCATAAAGAAGGGGGGGTATGGACCACATTTCACGGGAGGTAAAACAGTCATTTCACGTTTCACAGATTAAGGAGGAAATGAATTCTCACTACACAAAATGTATAATCGTGAATCACGAATCATAAAGAAGGGGGGGGGGGGGTATGGATCACATTTCACGGGAGGTAAAACGGTCATTTCACGTTTCACAGATTAAGGAGGAAATCAATTCTCACTTCACAAAATGTATAATTGTGAATCACGGATCATGAGTATTAGGCAAATCATATTTCACGTGAAAATAAATAGCTAAAATACCCTATATTACCATCATAATATTAATAGCCCATATTATATTTTCAATTTTTCTGTTTTAATTTTTATTGCATTGCATTGCAGTATTTAGGGATGTAAAATTTTAACTTTAATATTAAATTAACTACATGTATCATGTACTGGGGGGGGGGGTACTCTGGAAATTTTTTGGTAGGGGTTGTCACTGTGACCTCAAAATCCTGACCCTATCCCAGACCTAAACTAAAAAAAATCAATACCTCATCCGAGCACTGATGTCACATTGGAATCCATACCCATCTCAGACCAAAATATACACCCTATATAGACCACTTTCATAATGGCCGCCACTTTAAATATTCTTTTATGTGCATCTAAACTAGCCTTTCTAGCCTCGTTAGGGAGCAAAGATTCTTTTGAATTGCAGACACGCAAACAAGGCCACTGAAATGCTTATTGAGATGCATGCAAAAGAATATTTAAATTGGTCATCATTATAAAAGAGGTCTACTCCAGACCAAAATGGACAATTTGTATACCCTATCCCAGACCCTGGAGCTCAAAAAGCATACCCTATAGGGTGGCACATACATAGAGATCATATCAATACTAGAGGGGGCATTGGCAGGAAAATTTGGTAACCACATGGCAGCTGCCATTACCTATGATATTTCAGTCAATTGGTTGGCAAATGTACTAGACCCAGTCCTTTGCCAACCAACACACCTAATGTTTGCCTCCAAAAAAATGCAAGATGGCGGCGTTCAATTGGTTACCCGCGGTTGGCTGAAATTAAGATAGGATGCCCCCTCTAGTATTTATAAGTGATCTCTATGGGCACATACCCATATCCCTTATATACGAGAGTACCCCCTGGGTCTTAATCTTACCCGTGACCATTTTATTTCCTCTTTCAACTGAATTTCCCTTTTGTTGGTTTCTGACCTTCTAGTTATGACAGTACTTCCCCAGGAATGTTTACCACAGTCCTACAAAGTTTAAGGCCAGACAACATGTTAGAGAAAAACACAAACAGGTGCACACTATAAATTAAGAAATAGAAAGGAAGTTAACCCATATCTTCAGATCATAATAACTAAATAAGTTATTACCAATGTATATATTATTGATCGATTGATCAAACTCAGATTTACAGTACATGTACCTTCTTCAAAGAACTGTCCAAATCACAATCATTCTTTCTTAAAATATTTTGTCTAGCTTCTTTTCTTCTTTCCAGTTTTCTTTGTTGAAGTTTTTCACTTATGGTGGACTCAGCTGTATGAATTGTAAAAATAATGATATTTAATACAACAGGGCTGTAACAGGGGGTGGGGGCAGGCCACCCCAATAATTTGCTCTGGCTCAACTGATCAGCGATTGTTCAAGTTAATGCTGGGTTCCAGTGTTCATTTTCACTGTTCGATTGTTGTTAGAAGTCTCTTAGCAATAAAGAACATAAAATCCTAAGACCTTAACAATTAAATATCAATTTGTTATCAGTTTAAACATGCAGGAAATTACTCTCAAACACCAGGAAATCCTATTTCAGAGACCCTATATATTTAAAAAATTTCCAGGGGACATACCTCTGCCCCCCCCCCCCCTAGTCACAGGGGTGGTGCCACCAGTCTAGAATAGCTTTTCCCATCTTTTCAGCGTGAAATTATCACAATAACCGACAAGCTATAGCATAAGGGGGCTTAAGGTTTCCCCAACAGGGGGGCTGTAGCCCCCTCTGCTCCCCCTCTGGCACCATCCCTGCCTAGTGTGGTCACAGTGCCCCCCCCCAAAAAAAAAATAAATGGTTTCATCTTGTTACGGCGCTCAACAACACAGAAAAACACAAAATTTAGTGTTAGCTAAGGATAAAACATTTCTGTGCAAAAATACAAAAGAAAGAAAACTAATAAAAAAACTTGCCTAAAATAAAACTCTAGATAAAGTGTGAATTAAATGACTAGATAAACAATTACTGTCAAATGCACTTGCCAAGTGGAAGGTAAGTAGGTAAGAGTAGGGGTGTAAGGATTTATCTCCTCAAAAATACAATTATAAGCTGCAATTATAAGTTATTTTCAAAAGCAAGCTTAAATACGTACTGTACCTAATTGGCTTTAAACCTCAGATCTCAACCTGAAAATCGGGACCTGATATAATAACAAGCTAACACTTACCAAATGAGAAATAAAAGTAGCATGCTGCGTAGGCAGTGTTGAAACAACAATGGAAAAAATTTAGTAAGGTTAGATATACTGCCAAAACAGAGAATGTAGGAGTCTAACATTTTGAGCGAAGGCCCTTCATCATAGAGAGAAATGTAAAGAGTGTAAACAAACAACAAGCTCATATGTATGGGGGGGGGGGGCTGAGGGGCTTTAGCCCCCTGAGAAATCTTAATGGGGGGCTCAGCCCCTCAGAAATTTTGCAGCAACTGACTCATCAATCACCATTCCCAATTATAAGTTACTGGTTAGGGTAAAGTAACTGTTACAGCTTCATTTCTGTCAGCCAAAAGCACCCATGTACACATTAAGACAAACCCAGTAAACACAACATCGAAAAATTGTTGAAATGTATTGTATTTTAACTAGTTTTTATGACATTTCATGACCTTCAATGTTCTTAAAAATCACCCCTCAGAATGCAGGAAATGGCATTTCCGAGACTCTAAATTTCAAAAATGAACACCCCCCATGGGAAAATTCTTAAAAAGGCCCTGTTCAGCCCCCCCCCCCCCCCCAAACAAACTCTACACCTAATATGAATGAGCTTATATAAGAAAGATAATCATGCGACCAAAAAGTTACCGAATGAGCCTGACTGGCTTTCAGGTCAGGTTTAGAGAATTGTACAGTACATGGGTTGGATATAAGTGGTTGACCTGATAATAATTCCCACAAACCCTGAAACACTACTCGATATGGAAGAAAATCTAGCAACCCAATCATAACATGATGGTGAATTACCTAACCTGACCTGATAAAAACCGAGTAACTAAAACTCCTAGCCCAAACCTCAAACTTTACTCAAAGAATGCATTGGAGCTCAACCCGGCCCAGGAGCACTGCAACTAGGGGGTGAAGGGGGTTGTACCAATGCAGTGCCCTTTTTGTGACACCTTTTTGTGTAATCTAGATATCTAGTAGACTCCAAATTGTTGCCCCTTTTATGGTGTACCACAACTGTGCTCAAGATTTTCTAGTTGCATGTGCACCTGCAACCTGACCATTGGCAGTGGTGTAGCCAAGTGGGGGTGAGGGGGGGGTGGTCACCCACCCAATGGTCTCCAAGTGAGTAGGGCAAGTGAGTACCAGACTGTAATATTTGGTCCGCGCGGGGAACGCGTTCCCCGCGCAATTTCTTCGTGATTAAAATCCGCCCGCGCAAAATTTAGTGCGGTCACTCAATCCGCGATTTATACTGAGAAATTAACAATTTTGACAAGATATGCTGTTAATACACATAGTTTAGTCCGGATTTCACTCAAAATGCTCTCAGAATGCCGGAAATCCCATCTCCAAGTAAGACAATAGAATTCAAAAAATTACGGGGCACATGCTCCTGGGGCCCCTTAGATGGATGTGCCTGCCGCCCGCGCAGAAATTGTATTATTATTTAACGTTCCCCGCGCAGAAAAAAAACTTTACAGTCTGGAGTGAGTAGACTAGTACTGTGTTATATATATTGCAGGCATGCATATACTATACTTAAATTACAATACTATACGACTTGTTTATAAATAAATCTAGAGATACTGTATTCTGACATCGTATTCTATGTTCTGGTTTGATTTCAACACAATTATGTAATTTATGGCTTTCAGATTACTCTTAAATACTTGCCTCAAAATGTAGGAAACAGTGTTTCAGAGACCCTAGAAATTCAAAATTTTCCAGGGGGGCATGCCCCCGGACTCCCTAGGAGATTGAGGTTCTTGCCCCCCCCAAAGCTCAAGACCCTGACTTTAGGTATGTACATTAAAGGGATTTTTAAAAATCCTTGAAGGCCTTGAATTTTCTCATTGGATTTTTTGGTCTTTTGGAGGGATTTTTTTGAAAGTAATTAGATTTATGGATCTTTTCGAAAAATTTACGAATTGTCCAAAGATATTAGTGATTTTCCAAGAATTATATGGATTTTCTAGGGATTAATTTTTTTTGTTTTTTCAAGGTTTTTATGGCTTTTTAAGGATTGGGATTTTTAATGACTTTTTGGCAAGTGTACGAGATTTTTTAAGTGATTTGCCCCTCGACCCCCACTCTACTCATGTTTATCATTCTGCCTATAAATAATAACCTTTTCTGACTATATTCACCAAAAGAAATACAATTTACGACCTTGTTTAATCCGCTCCTCCATTGTCGTCAAACAGTTTTCCTGAGTCATACGCAATTGCTCTATTTCTGCTTCGAGTTTGTCATTTCTTTGGCTTTCGTCCGCTAATGACGCTTTTATGCGCACAAGGTCCAGTGTTGTAGATTGGTCAACTGACTTGGTGAAGTGTTTGTCGTCTTCTTCTGATCTTTGACATATACTATTCCCAACTGGTGCATTGTTTTTTAAATCAGTATTTACATCTTGATGCTTGTAGTCACTGTGTGCTTTGGAAACTCCACCAGTCGATTGTTTATGACGTCTGGCATAAATTGTTTCCTGCAACTCCAGCGCAAGTGCCACCAATGTGTTTCCAATACTTTCGATTTCTGCGTTTATTTCACCGCTAAATACCATAAGTTTGCTTATATCCAGTGAATCGTATTCACAACTTATTATTGTCATCATGGTTTGTTTTAACGGTGCTGAAATTTGATTAAACGCACAAAGAAATGTAGTGCCGTAAACGACGCAATGCGCCATTGTCGTTGTTCAACACACTCTCACCCTAGGGATGGGCGATACTATCGATAAAGTATCGAAATCATCGATACTTACAAAAGTATCGATACTTCCGATACTCGCAAAAAGTACGGTAATTCGATACCACTTGAGCCTGCGATGTTTTTGGTCAGTATTCCTGACCAATCGCTTAATACTTCATGATGCACAGTTGTATGAATTCGCTCTTCGAAGTTTGAAAACTTTTCACCTCGTGGCCGGAGATTGTGTAATTTTAAAAGACAAAAAATATGATGAATTATGGATGAAGGTATATGTTACTCTTTATTCACAATATGCAATTTTAATAAAGTGATTAAAGTAGCCGTATTTTGAAGAGTAATCTGCAAAATCATAATTGCAAATGTTATGTGCGATTATTTGGCAGGTACTCCAGGTAGAGTATTCTTTCACTTGTTAACATTAATGTTCTTGTTTTAAAAGTTCTTTTAATAAATGGAAAAAATTGAGTATCGGTATCGATTTTGGTATCGGTATCGACCAAAATTCATGGTATCGAACTGGTATCGTATCGAAACCAAAAAAGCATGGTATCGCCCATCTCACCCCTGAAATAGATGAATAGAATCTAATTACCATAAATTACCATATGTTGGCAACCAGGGGAAACTCGACACAACACAATTTTAACATGTTCTGCGCATTCTTGAAGACTCAAAATGGCGGAAAAACCACCACCGAAGCGTAAGTAAATTAAACTTTAATATTTGTTAAATTTATAGAGTAGACAATTACATTAAAATACAAAAATATGATGTTCGGTGTTTATACTACATTTTTCGAGAGACATCTACTTTAATAGAACACTCCTAAGGACGTTAAATAGAGAATAATACATGGATGTGCGAAAATATGAAATTTATTTCGAGTGTTGACCAGGATATCTCACGAGTGAGCGAAGCGAACGAATGACATATCCTGTTCAACACGAGAAATAAATTTCATATTTCCAAGCATCCATGTATTGTTCTGTTTATTATATAAAAAAATTGTCCTATTGCCTTGCAAAAATTGCATTAAACTATAATACTGATTCCGCGATAATCGTCACATGCGCGATTATCATAAATAATCGCACATGTGCTGATGTGAGATTATCACTTTTATTAGTGGCGGAAAAATCAATAAAACACTCTATTTTATATAATAAACGTGTTTTATTTCAGCATGTAAAAGACGAAAATCCGATACTTT
This sequence comes from Paragorgia papillata, assembly GCA_035771165.1. NCBI lineage: Eukaryota > Metazoa > Cnidaria > Anthozoa > Scleralcyonacea > Coralliidae > Paragorgia > Paragorgia papillata. The sequence goes on from JAWNZC010000337.1 coordinate 3,184,910, forward strand.
AGAGGCAGCTGTAAGCGCTGGTTTGGCGCTACTCGAAGAGGGAAAGAAGAGTGAAAAAACTAAAAAACAACGGCAACCTGTACATTTTCATTTTGTGAAGTCTGGCATTATTCGACAAACACATACACCTTACAGGGCACGCGCTAAAGCATGTAAAGGTAAGCTAATTACTGTAATAATATATTAGAACGTAGTCGTTGACCACTAGAAGTCTAAATTTTTCTGTTCTTCATCGAGTTAAATAACATTTGTATTGTTTATTTTTTTGCAATATGTAACATATCCAGTCAACATATTTAATAAAACATGAGCCAAATTGGTAAAATACTCAAATTAACGATGTACAGTACATGACATTGTACACTGTACTGCAACATTTTATACACTTGGAATTTTAGAATTTAGTACTGTACTGTACTGTACACTCGACCTAAAAACCTGATGCAACTTACTTTTTAGGTATATTTATTTTAAATAATTAAATTTATTTATAATTATAATTTTATATATATATATATATATATAATTATATATATATAGTTCAATCTACAGACACGGTGTTTCGCTGTACTACAGCTCATCAGTGTAGCTTGGAACAATCTGAATGAATTTCATCAATCACTTATACCCATGCAATCGTCGGTGACAACGGCATGTATATGCGGTTTATATATATAATATATATATCATGCTATCGACCAATAAAAATGCACATACTATTCAAATTATATATATATATATATATATATATATATATATATATATATATATATATATTGTATATAAAGTCACTTTTCTATTGTTAGATGATTTGCCAGACTAGTAGCACTGTTGAACACAATTTGCTGGATGAACTAGATGAGGATTCAGAAATGCAAGTGAATGAAGATATAGGTAAATATAGCTCATTGTTGTAATATATAATCAATGTAGATAATACTTTGAGGTACAGCCTCTCCTCTTTCAGATTTACAAATACTGTGATGGGTGTAGCCAAGTATTTATACAATTTTTTAAAGTACAGTAGTTGACTGTTTAATGGCAAATATTTTATACACTTTTATCATAACTGGCTACACCCATCTTCTAAAGGGTTTGTACAGTAGATCTAAGGAATTAGGCTATAGCTGTGCATTGAAATGTTGAAATCTTATCAATAAAGATGTTTCAAAATTGGTTCTCTGCATGGTGTTCATATGCTCCTTTATATTATATAGAGAGCTGTTTATGAATGGTGGCTCAATTTTACAGCATAAATTATTGAAAATGTGTCAATTTTATCAGTTGTGTATGGTAATACACTAATACACATGTGATTATTACACAACTATTTAATAATAGAGAAGATAAAGAAAAAGCCCGTAAAAACTATTTAACAAATATATTCCATTTTGCCGTTGTCTGTTCAGTTATAGATGCACAGATTAGGGTGAGGCGGTTAATCGATAAACCGAAAAAACCCGATGTTTTTTGAAAACCGATTTAACCGATGTTGCTTTTGGAGGAAAACCGAAAAATCGAAAAACCGAAAGAAAAATCGGTATTTCAATAAAATTGAACCATACTTACACGGGTTTTTGTTGCGTTTACACACGGAATTGACGGGGAAACGACTGAAGAGATTTGCGTCTTCGAAATACCGTACGTTTATTGCCAGGTATGATCTCCGATATAAGAACGGAAATTACGGAAAGGCTTCGATTCAGATTCGCACGAGCTTGAACGCATAAGCGGATCAAACGAAGATTAATTTTGGAAGTCAAACACAAAAGAACTTCCGTTGCTGTGCCAATTAGCCAGAAGATATCTTGCCATCCAAGCAACCAGTTCCTCATCGGAGAGACTTTTTAGCAAAGCAGGGCAAGTTAGTACACCGGCACGAGCACAGCTGAAACCGGAGAGAGTGGATGAGCTTGTGTTCCTGGCAGAGAACTTATAGTCGTTTGTGTCAGTGTTATTTGTAAATATGATCATAAAATTTGTAAAATTTATCTTATATACTGCATGTTTCTTTGTAATTCGTAGTTAGGATGTTATAATCAATACAATTGTTTTTGAAACTGAAATCTTTCGCGAGTAGCGTCATGCATGTTTTTTTAACTATGGTTTCGAACGCGTTTTAAAAAAATCGGTTCACTCGGTTTTTTCGGGTTTTTTCGGGCGGTTTTCGATTTTTGGTTTTTTATAAAAACCGCCTCACCCTAGCACAGATGACGTCACAACGTGGTAAGAACAAAAAAGTGGCCCACGAGACGCAGTCGAGGGGGTCACTGATGTTCTTACCACGTTGTTACGTCTTCTGTGCATCTATAACTGAACAGACAACAACAAAATGGAATCTATTTGTTTTATACAATACAAACATTTAAAAGGTTTTTATCAAAACTCTTGCCGGATTTTGGGGTATGAAGAAGGAAAAAAGCAAGCCAGCTGACGTGATCTGACGTGTCCATGTGTCTGTCCTCTAATAGATCATGGCCAACAACCAATGAAAACACGCGTAGCAACCAGGGTATTGTATAAAATGATTTAGCTACTTAAGATACAGACTACACCATTAGTCGTTTATTATTTATGTTTTGTTATATTATGTTATAGAAAATTGAGTATGCTACGACTGATGAAAGAAGCAAGTCTGTGGTTATGGGTGAAATTTCCTTACGGTGGAAAGGTGTACAGTTCGCCAAACAGCAATTAAACATCGGCTTACAAACGTTCGCATGCATTAATGATGGGAATTTCGATTTACCACTTGAAGAAGATTGTGTTGAAGAACGACTTTCCGACGACGATTCCATGTATGACGTTGATGACGACTACATCGAAAAGCTGATAGAAGATTACGGCCACGGGCAGGGTATGATTGCAAACTGGAATGAAGATGCGCAAATAGAAAACGAACGTGAAGTTGGTGGCCGATATGGAGAGGAAACTGGAAATGGAAATAATAGTGAAATTTGAATGAGTGGTGTATGTAAGGACAGCAACGAATAACGACAAATCAAGAAAAACGTCCGCAAAAAAAGAATGAATATCGCAACTATCTATCTTAAAAAGAATGTTAATGCTGTCTATATGCATTAATGTTTTGCATAACTTAAAACTTAACTGAAACAATTTTATTTATACTGGATAACTCTATCAGTTATATCTAAACTGTTCTATAAAGGTCCAGTAAGGACCATCCCTCGTTAGTCCTGTGTTACTACAAGAGGAAACCTGTGGGGGGAAATTTCATCCCGCTTACTGAGATCTTGACACACGCTGCCGAAATCTCGGCAAGCGGGCCAGTCCGGTTTCTCATATGAACACAACGAAATTTTAATTGAGAAATAAGTGTTAGGCGAGATCTCGCTAAGCGGGCCAGCCCGCTTACTGGGATCATATGAACACCCCCTAAATACTGTTTTCATTACGTCCGCTTTGCTCGCGTGGGTGGAGCGTGCATTGTTTAGTTCGCCTTGGGAGCTAGTTGAAATATTTCCAACTTCCAATGCCCGCTCTGGCCGCGCGGTCAAAGCGGACGTAATGGTAAACAGTCTTTAATCAGATAACTGCATCGAGCAGGAACCGAACCAGGGTCGAAAAGTTAAAGACACATGTGCTAACCACTGTGCAACCAACACATATTAGGTAGTTATTGTTAAAGTTCTATAAATCATCAGTACAGTTGTATATATATGTTATTTACCGGCTGGGAGGTCCGTATAGAGAAATATTTCCCGAGGTCTCAAAAACTGCCCGAGGCCGTAGGCCGAGGGTCGTTTTTGAGACCGAGGGAAATATTTCTCTATACGGACCGACCAAAACGGTAAATAACATATTTATTTATTTTATTAATCGTTACGATTTATAATTTACATAATTAGGTAAATTAACATAATTGAATTGCGTAATCGAGATGACGTTCACGTGATATTCAAAAGTCCAAAGTTTATCGTTCGACAGTAAACAACTGCCGACATGCAGTCTGACAGGGAAGCTTGGAACCTCTTTTGTGATAAAAAAAACCCCAGTCAAAACCTGAAGATCTAGTTACGAAGAAAGTCAGAATGCAGTCCTAGTGTTTTTAAAGTTTAGTTGATAAAGATTCTTCGTCGTTCTTCTTCGTCGCTTGCTCGTTTTTGGCTGTTCGCTTGGGGAATCGCTTTCAATACTCGGCTGACTGCATGGAAACTGAAAGTGGGTCGTTCGAGTTTGAAGACGAAAATGCTTGTAATAAACATTTGTAACTTTTTTCAAAGACATGATACGATGAGGTTGGCATGTGGAAAATATTTGACTAAAGGGTAAAGACTTGTAGCGGTTTTGTTGAGTATAGTTGGACAACAGAAGAATGACAGTTTAGTAAAAGGTTTCAGCTTTTCTGTCTTCTCGTGGTATGTTTTTTATATATATATACTTCTATATAGTTTCATTTAGTGATACAAAATACTGTGTTCACAAGTTTATGCCTGTTTTGCCTACCGTTTTAAACTGTTTTCATACGTCGTTGAGCAATAATACTTTAAAACTTTATAAATATCGCTCGTAAATTTTGCTTTGTCATAGCTTTCCAAGCGTTTCTTTTAAAATTCGCTGTTTTCACATGCAGTTGTCAAAACCATTTGCATAATAAAACTCATTTGCATCCCCGTAGCTCTCTGCTAAATATATTTGTTCTGTGGCAAGCGAAATAGTTATAAAAATCGATCAATTTTAAATGACAGAGTGTAAAACTTTTTTGTTTTTGTTTTGAAATCCGCAGCGGTCCGTATCGTGTGATACGGACCGCTCGCTAATAAGCCAATCAGAGCGCGCGAATCAGATGGATATACCGGACCGCAAAAGAATAAATACATGTACAGTTCTTCAGCTTATATTACATAATGTATATATATATATATATATATATATATATATATATATAATTATCAATTAATTAAAACTCGGCACAGTACATAAACACACCCCAATTTTACTTCAGATAGTGAAATTTTACTTCAGAAAGTGAAATTTTACTTCAGATAGTGAAATTTTACTTCAGAAAGTGAAATAAGCTGAAATTTTGATATGATACTAAATTCGCTGGTTTAAGACAACGTACCAAAAATAATTCAGAAATTCGATCGGGAACTTTGGGTTTAGTGACATGACATGGTGACAGAATGCTACATATATACGCCACAGTACATAAATACACCCCAATTTTACTTAGATATACAGATAGTTAAATTAAGTGAAATAAGCTGAAATTTTGATATGATACTAAATTCGCTGGTTTAAGACGACATACGAAAAGACAAGAAAATTAATGTGATATCGCATTATCGCAACCGTACCTATACAGGGCGCTACAAAAACTCTTTATGTTCCAGGTTACCTTCACGTCGGGAGGCATCCCCCCTGACAACTTTTAATGGTCTTGGAAAGCTTTTTTCCAAATTTCCAAAAGTGATTTTTTTACATTTGCCTCTCAATTTGTCAATATATATTTGTGCGGATAATTTAAATAAAATACATTACAGAGTCTCAGATAATTATGATAACTTTAATTTATTTTAAGGGGGCATGTATGTAAATTATTACTATAACTCTATACTACCTAATGGCCCTCATATACATGAAAGGATATTTAACAGTTATTCCATGAGCTCGAGTCGTATATGAGCTCATAGCCAACGAGGCGCTTCGCCGAGTTGGCTATTAGTTCGTATACGACGAGAGCGAATGGTATAACTGTTTTATTATATAGCCAAGCACTGTACAAGAGACAAAATTACATGCAGTGAAATGTTTCAAACGACAAACTTCCGGCATAGGCAACTAATACTTCCGCCATGCGTAATGATGCATTCACATAGAGTTTCTCGCTGAGCTGTTCGGTAAACAGCTTTGAAATGTTGCATAAATGTTGCTCAAGAGGCAAAAAATGTGTTAAGCAGATCAACAAAAAAGATTAAAAGGTACCTTTATGAAGTCAAAAGGTGGGTCAGTTGTTTCTATTAGCGTTGCTGTCGTGAAAAAGGTTTTGATTTCATGCAAAAATGAAACTGAAACACCTTCGGCAGTGAAACTAAATTACTTAGTTGGTTGTCTTTGAAAAAGAACATGCTTTTTACTACTCGAAATGCTTATCTAAATAAAAAAAGTCTCTTTACTGGTAATCTCCTACGAAATGTGTGTTGTAAGCTTGATTTTAACCGTGAGTTTTTTTGTTTGGCAACAAATTAATATCAACCCGTTAATTTAGTCGGGTTTTTGAAGAAAAAAGACGTAATTTTTAGGTGAATTTTACCATTTAACATGCTAAATTGTGTATTTGTTAATGTATTTTTACACAATGTTGTTTTTTTATACATTGGTTTGAGGGTGTTGATGTTTTTCTGTATAAAAATCCGTCAATTTCATCTCTTTTCGGCAGTTTAAAAAAACGTGCCACCATCTAATTGTTTTTCCTCTACTAGTAGGATATGAGCTGATAGCCTGGTAGTAGGGAACCAATCAGATTACGCAAAAGCTCATATCCGATAGCATGCTATATAATAAAAGGATATATTTTACTACAAGCTTACAAGAAATTCACGAAAATTTATTTACATGGTTTTCGGAAAACTTTAAATTAATAAAAAGGTCTTTTAGTTTAGTTCTGTGAAGTTGAGTGAATGTTCACCAATATTTGTTAAATAATTGAAGTGCATTGCACCAAACTCCTACTCATGCAGGGAATTTTTGGCATTGCACCACTGTAGTGTAATTTAACTGACTTTGCCATCTCTGATTTGACCTGAGAAAGTTAATTTCTCGATCGATAATGGATAATCTGGTCAAAACATCATAAATCTTGCAGCCAAAACGTTTTTAAAAAATTAAATACCAAAATGTCCTATCATTATAATATAGACATAGAAATAAGCTCAGCTTTATATTACTGCTCATATAGAAATTTCGAGCTTATATTGCTTTAGCAGAGGTTGAGAACGATTAATTTAACTATTTAACATGAATAACAAAAATAATCCCGACATCCATGTGTGCACACCAAACTGTTACAATCTTTTACATATATTAATGGATGTACGAACATATAAGTCGTTTTAGATAAGACGCGATTTGCGTAAAAACAGGCTCTTTTACTGTTTTTATTTAAGTTGCGTTTTACATATAAGCTAGAAAAAGCGTAGTATAATAAGTTTCGCGTCTAAAAAAAGACGTAATTAAAGTAAGACGTAACTCGTACAGCCACGTGTCTATAGGAAAGACCAAGAAACAAGGTTGCGACTCGCATACGAATCGTATAAATGGTCAAGTTCGTGTCTTATGTAAGTCGCGTCCTATTTAAGTCGTGTTAATTAAATGTCACAATGTTTCGCAAAGTGGACATGCGAAGCACAATGAACGTGTTTTCTGAAAACACAATTGCAAATAATTAAAATCAGTACCATGTCGGTGGTTTTATTCCTGTTAGAACTTATTGATGTCAGGAAGAATACTAATCATGCAACGTATACAATTTTAAATAAAGAATACTGATGAACATACAGTTTTATATAAAGAATATACTAATGGTCATACAATTCTATATAAAGAATACTAATGACCATACAATGCTATATAAAGAATATTAATGAACATAACGACCAATAACGATCGAGATAACGTTATCTGCATAACAATTTACATAGAATATTACATGACCATGCGGAGATACGAATTTTATCTTCGAATGAGATCTATTATTAACACGAGTAGATCAAATTTGTATATCCAAGCGGTCATGTAATATTCTGTTTATTTTATAAACGCTAACACGAAGATCTAAAATTAAACGTGCATGCATGTTACGTATAGCATTCGTGCAGCCCGTTACATGTAGCCATGCATAGGATACTATGGCTGTAGTCTCATGAATTAAAATGTGTGAAACGCAGCAAACGTCTTTGTTTTATGTTTTTGTTCACGTTTGTGCATTTTTTTATACAATTGTTGAAACATTGTATTTTCGGCATAATTAAGCAATCAGCCAACATGCCGTATTCATCAAGATAGCCGGAATTTCTATTCTTTTATATTCATTAAAATTTGCATTTCTAGCCTCGTTCTTGTGTAAACGTTTCAATTATACTAGAACGAGGCTGGAAAGGCTAATTTGATTGCATATGGAAGAATATAAATTGCGACCATCTTCAGGAATACGGCTTATAGCAGCGTTTGTTAATGATGATATATAAAGCAAAAGATTTCTGCACTTTCAGAGCACCCTCAACATTAAACCATTCTCAGAGACTCAACTTTTGGTACGGCTCGGATAAAATTGGTACGGGTAACAATTTAACCGAGCCGTACCAAAAATCAAGCGTAGTGTAAATGGGCGTTCAGACTCACTTTAGGTCGGTTCATGATGAGTCGACTCTGTCCGGCCTGACATTCAGTTCACGCCGGCCTAATCTCAGGTCGCCTGCTAGACCGAACTGAAATTTCGAGGGCGGTCTAACTCCAGGCCGGCTTTCCATGTAAACACAATCCATAAGTCTAATTCGAACAGATTCCCACTATGAAAAAAAAGCTCTTTTGACCGACGTAATAGGAACCAAGGCCATATAATTTCAAGACCAGCTTCATGTAAACAAAACCGAAATTGCAAAATTCAGTCCGGTTTGAGTTCTGACTATGTGCACACGGTAACGTTTCCGAGCGTTTTCGTATTGTCTCAAGTAATGAGCTGATTGTTCTCGATTCCCTTGAGAACAGTAAACAATACAAAAACGCTCGGAAACGTTACCGTGTGCACATGGTCATAGTCTATATGTGTAGCGTCTATGTGTAGCCAGTCAATCGCTATGAAAACCTAACAGTTGAAGGGGCCAGATATAATAAGCACCCTTCTCAATTACATGAATAATAATAATTAATAGCAAATCAATTTAACAAATATTTTACTGAAATTGGGCCAAAATTATCCAGTCAACTCCCAGGCATTGCTGTGGATTTTTCTCACTATTTGCCATAACTGAGGAAAACGTTTTTAAAAAATTGATGAAAATCAAACCAAACAAAGCCTCAGGACCCGACAAAATCCCTGGTAAATTGTGGCACCCTTTTTGAAACTTATCAGTTTCAATTTATCCTTATCAGATGCATGGTATTTTTCCAAACGATTGGAAGAATGCGAGAGTCTCACCGATATACAAATCTGGTGACCGAGATTAATGTGGTAATTATAGACCAATATCGGTTTTGTCTAACATACCTAAAATAATTGAAAAAATTGTGTTTGAACAAGTTAATAACTATCTTGTTACAAATCAAATAATAACCTCATACCAGTCTGGATTTAATTTAGAAAGGGCCACTCCACTTGCTCTTCGTTATTCAGTGAAAACAACAAATGACTGGTTAGTAAATATGGATAAAAGCCTTATAAATGGCGTTGTATTCTTAGACCTCAAAAAGGCTTTTGACACAGTCGATCATGATATACTTATAAAGAAATTAGAACTATATGGCATTAAGAACACTGCTCTCCGTTGGTTCACCTCTTATTTAAGTCAAAGAAAACAAGTATGTAAAGTAGGGCTTTCGAATTCAAAAAGTGAACACGTTAGAACGGGTGTACTTCAAGGGTCAAATCTTGGTCCTCTCTTGTTTCTCCTTTATATAAATGATTTGCCAAAATGTCTGGACTTATCTGTCCCTGCTCTTTTTGCTGACGACACAAATCTTTCCGTGAGTGGCACTACTTCTTATGAGATAGAAGAGAAATTAGAAGAGGACCTGAATAATGTTCATCATTGGTTATTGGCTAATAAGTTGACTTTAAATGTTAGTAAAACTGAGTACATGTTAATTGGCTCGAGACAAAAGCTCTCTCAAGTTACAATTGATCCCGCCTTGTTTATTGGCTCTGACAGTATTAATCGTGTCTCGTCCACTAAAACACTGGGAGTTATAGTGGATGAATGCATCACCTGGAAAGATCATATTGATCAAGTTGCTAAAAAAGCTTCCAAAGGAATAGGCTTGATGAGACGATCAAAAGATCTACTCAATACAATTCTTTAAAAGCTGTTTATGATGCCCTCGTATTGCCGCACTTTGATTACTGTGCACTAGTGTGGGATAATTGTTCAAAAACCTTACAAACCAAATTACAGAAACTTCAAAACAAAGCAGCTCGAATTCTTACAGGTGATAGCTACGAAACACCATCTGATGCTCAGAGCTAAGTTAAAGTGGGAGACATTACTATAAAGAAGAGAAAAGCAAATGAATTCTCTAATGGAAAAAGTAATGCAGGGTGACTCAACCAATTATCTAGAAGAATTATTTGCAATTTCATGCAACAAAACCTACAATTTAAAGGGCATATGACTCGAAATTTAAGTTTGTCTTATTGAAAAGAACATTTAAAATGATAAAATAACATCGTTTGCAGTTTTTGGTTTCCTTGCTTCGTTTTTGAGATATTCCAGCTTGTTTGATATGCAAATGACACAACTTTCTACGTCACACGTGCATAATGAGTATTATGAGTTACCGAGAGAAGGTTACATATCTTTGCTATTGTGAAACGAAATCACTTGGAATTCTACTTGTTTGGTGTTGTACGTAGAAACACGCACATGCTTCCTTTGACTTAAGCCCATGTTTTCATAATAGCAGAGATATGTAACCTTTTCTGATAACTCATTATGCACATGTGACGTAAAAAGTTGTGTCATTTGCATATCAAACAAGCTGGGATATCTCAAAAACGAAGCAAGGAAACCAAAAACTGCAAAAGATGTTATTTAATCATTTTAAATGTTCTTTTCAATAAGACAAACTTAATTTTCGAGTCATATGCCCTTTAAGGTGTAACAATTGTGTTCTCTCCCTGCCTAAACCAAATACTAATGCTCTAAAAAGAAGTTTTAGCTACTGAGGTGCTACAGTTTGGAATGACTTAAATAATAAAAAGAAATTAATCTAAACAAGGATTGTAATTTTTAAAATTTTATATAAATTATTCCATATTTTTAATAACTTTTACTGTGTGTGTATATGTATGTATATGTATATGTGTATATATATATGCGTATATGTGTGTATGTATATGTATGTATGTATGTGTGTATATGTATATATATATATATATATATATATATATATATATATATATATATATATATAAATAAATACAAAGTATGAAGTATAGTTTTACCTTAAAGTCTTCGCTACCAGAGGTTTTACCCTAAACGGGATCATCAGGCGACTGAAAAATATACCAGAGGTTTCACCCTAAACGGGATCATCAGGCGACTGAAAAATATCGGCGACTGAAAAATACCTGATGATCCCGTTTAGGGTGAAACCTCTGGTAGCGAAGACTTTAAGGTAAAACTATACTTCATACTTTGTATTTTGCTCTATCTATATATGGTATTGAGCACTCTCTAACATTTCGTGAACCAAAACTCACTTATATATATATATATAAATATATATTTTAAATTTAATGTTTGCTTGTACTGTACATATTCTTCTTCTTGAGTCATCCGATGCCTTGAGGCGGTGGTGAAGCGTTGACGAAGTTCGAGCGCCACAGTCCTCGATCGGCCATTGCAGCAAGTAGTTCTGATACTGTGAGGCCGGTGTCCAACTCAATGATCGCTTTCAGTGTGACATACGGCCGTCCAATTCTCCTCTTTGCCTCTGGAGTCCAGAGTAGCAATCGTGCAGCGGGTTCGTCATGACGGGTGACATGGCCCGCAAGGGCCAGACGGCGTTGTTTCACAACATCAGAGATGCGCGGCAGGGATCCATAGAGAGACTTATTGGTTGGATGACGTCTCCAGGAGATGTTGTATGCTGTGCGCAGCATTCTGGTGTAGGTGCCATCGAGTCTCTTGCGACGAGCAGCATTCAAAGTCCACGAGTCTGAACCATACAGAAGAATGGTTTCTATGCAGGCCTGAAACACTTTTGTTTTCGTGTTCTTCTGAATGGGTGCCTTCCACACCTTCTGCAGAGAGTGAAGTGCGCTCCACGACTGGGCTATCCTGACATCCATGTCGTGACCGGAGTCAGTGTAACCACCCAGATATTTGAAATCGCTCACAACTCACAAGTTCGATATCTGAGCCGTCTGATGTAAGCAGGTGGTCGTCGGTAGATGGATTCAGGTGCATGTACTTCGTCTTCGGCGCATTCAGAAACAGCCCGACATCCTGACATGCCTTCTCAACTCTGATGAGGAAATCCTGTGCAGCTTCGATAGAGTTTTCGAGAAGCGCGATGTCGTCAGCGTAGTCAAGATCAGCTATGACTTCTGCAGGATGACGGCGACTACGACGTCGTCTCAGTGTCAGGCCATCGGTTTCAGTGATCGAAGAACGCAATGCATATAGTCTAGGCGGATGATAAACAGGAACGGGGCGGGAGGGTCTCCTTGGAGAACGCCTGTGTCCATGTTGAATGGATCAGTTTCGCCATCCGGAGTGATTACTACTGCAGAGGTGTTCTCGTACATGACTCGGATCGCGTTCACTACGTCCGGTGGAATGCCGTAGGCCTCAAGAATTTCAAGCATTCTCTTGCCGGTGATGGAGACGAAGGCCTTTCGGAAATCGATGAATGTTAATACGGCTTCCATGTCGTGGTTCTTGAGTTCTTCCACGATGCGACGAAGGGCGAGGATGTGGGATGTGGTGGAGCGGCCTTGGCGAAAGCCATTCTGATTCGGACGTAACACCTCGTCGATAACTGGTCGAATTCTGTTAAGCAGACAGCGGTTGTAAATCTTGGATGCGACTTGGGAGAGTGAGATGCCTCTGTAATTGTCTGTTTTTGTCAGGTCGCCTTTCTAATTCGGTATTGGTGTCAAACCGGAGATTCCCCATTCCTTGGGACGGTTTCCATGGTATAGGCCTCATTACAGAGCTTCAAGAGGCTCTTTCTCACCTTCGTCAGTTTCCAAAACTCAGGAGGGAGGCCATCGAGGCGAGGCGCCTTTCCATTTTTCAACAGTGACGAATTGCAAGGTCTACTTCTGCCTGAGTTAGTTCACCTCCCTGTATTGCAGTGAAGAGGTCAACCCTAACCCTAGTCAGAAATCTGGTTAATTTACTGCTTAGCTTTTTAGAAAAACATATTTGACAACAAATATCTTGGAAAAGGCACGAAAGGGTCAAAGGGCTGTACATTCGACCCGTACCACATGTACCATATGCAACACATGTACCACGTGTACCATGAACACCATGCACTGATTGGTTCACCAGTAACAGGTTAACTATCAATCTTTCAAAAACTTGCTGTATCTTATTCGGATCTCGACAAAGAATTGTTAACACGAATTATGACCCAAACAACTTTGTTAATTTTATCGGTAGCAACGTTAAAAACAAAGATAACTCAAAATTACTAGAAGTAGTATAATTGATAAAAATACAGACTGCATGGAGTTACCAAATTGCTAATAAAATAGCAAAATCACTAAGTATACCATCTATATATAAATGTCGTTCATGCATGTTTAAAACACCAGATTTTGACCAGCTTATGTTATAACCTCATTTATTCCTACTTGCCGTATTGTACTACAGTTTGGGGTAGCAATTTATAAAACGAATCTAAAACCACTTCCGTCAGTATCTTTTGCAAAAACGCGCTGTTCAGGTTATAACATAATCTAAACACCAGGGCGTCGATATTTAACAATTAGACAACGAGCCCAAGTTTTCTATGAGCGAATAGTCAACGAGGCGAAGCCGAGTTGACTATCGCTCGTAGAAAACGAGGGCGAGTTGCTAATTGTTTAGTATAAATTTATCAACAAAAGTTAAATAAATTCTCGACCATAACGTATTCTTTGAGGCTCGTTTAATACTTTAATAATTTCTTCTGTCATTTGCCCACTCATTATAATTTCGGCGTCATTGTTGCTCAACAGAACAACCGCTGGCTCATTGCTCGTGACATACTACGCATTTTGTGATTGCTCAATTTCGTTAAAAGAAGACTTTTCATTGGCTTATCGCCAGAGGTTTCTATTAATTAACAATTAGTCACCGAAGTCGAGGTGACTATCGGTAAATACACCGATAGTCGCCGTGACTGAGGTGACTAATTATTTTAGTATAATTTCAGAGGTTGATAAAAAACCAATCACGTTGAAACAAAAACTTTTAAACAACTGCTTTCATTTCAACAGTGGTGATACTGTTTATTCACAGACGATGTTAGCAAGCCACAGTCTTTGTCAGTAAATAATTTCAAAAAAAGAGTAAACAACATCCTACTTTGGAATTGAACTTGTACATATACATTCAAATATATGCTAAAAAGACTTTTATTCTGGTGTTTTGGATCCTGTGTTATGGCTTTTTTGCACTTAATTCATGTTCAATCTTATGTTCTTCACTCATGACGAAGTTTTCGCCACATCGCTACGACCAAAACCTAGCCGAAACATACAAAAAATACGAAGAATTATAGAAAATATACTTCCTTACCTTTATAAAGTTTTGTTTTCACGATATTTGATATGTACAACATCTCAGTGATAAATGTTTTCAGTATTATGCTCTTTTGTTTGTCTCAAAAACTACAGACCCCATTTTGAAAAAAAATAATCAACAGTTCAATGGACCAACAAATTCTGAAGTCTCATACTTCAAAATGACAACTCCGAGGGGGAGACTGAAACGAGTAAAGTCAGTGCAGTGTTGAATAAGTACCAGTCTCTTTTCCAAAACTACTTTTGAAGAACAATTTCTTGTGAAGCAATAGTCACCGCGCTGGGCGGTGACCCAGATTCAATCACCTCAGATTCACCGCTGAGCGGACCAATCAGTAAGCTGGAAAGCCTCTTTTCCACTATGAAATTATACTAACAGCGGATAGTAACTCCTGCGATAGCCAATAAAAGTCAAGGATTTGTGATAGAAACTTGTAAATTAATACTAAAACGTCTTATAGACACCCTGCTAAATACCAAGAACATAGCCAACTTCTATTCCACGGTCGTCTTAATCTTCTTAATAGGGACCTTAAGCAAGCTAGGACGACGATGGCAATTATAGTTACTACATTTAAAAGAAATCATGGATCAGGACATCGTATATTGTATGCTTTATGTATTTTGTAAGACCTATAAAAAGCAGCCATAGCTTCGCGAACGTGACGTACGATAGATTAACGCCTAAGTAATCTAACAGCTTTTGCTGTTCCTTGCCACAAATCAACGTTGTCTTGAAAACGTGAAAACGCTTCAGTTGACGTTGTATGTGCAACAAGGACGGTGTTGTGGTTACTCTTGGGACTGCAAATTATGCAACGTTTTTGTTTTGGTTGAAAAATACTACTGTACGTCTAGGGTCGTCGTCGTGACGTTTACGGTGTCTTGTCTGGCTGTTCAAGGTCCCTAATGTTTATGAAATCACAAAAATTACAGCTCCGTGAATTTGGTGCATTTTTTTACAAACAATTCTAATACTGCATGTAATTATCTTCCAACTAATTATGACGATATTTACAAGTGTAGCTGAAACAGATCTCATAATACTCGATCTAGAGTAAACGGACAAAATACTAATTACAGCAAATTTTCAATAAAATTTAGAGCAGTACAAGGATGGAATGACATATTTATATTTATACACATATTTATAAAACAATCGATTTCTTAAAGGGGATTGGCATTAAAAATTAAGTTTGTCTAATTTGAAAGAACTCATAAAATTGTAATAGAAGATCCTTTACAACTTTTTCGTATCTTTCTGCGTTTTCAAGATATTTCAATTTGTTTGATATGTAAATGAGATAGTCTCTGACGTCAGGAGTGGGGTAAAATATTTTCATACAGAGCAAAATCACTTACATATCTAACATGAAATGTTCAGCGTCGCAAGGAGTTTTTATGTGCACAGTTTCAAATGATTTCACTGAACAAACTTAGACGGATATAACTGGTTTTGCTACAAGTGAAAATATTTTACCCCACACCTGACGTCAGAGACCATCTCATTTACATATCAAACAAATTGAAATATCTTGAAAACGAAGAGAGATACGAAAAAGTTGTATAGGATGTTCTATTAAAATTTTATGAGTTCTTTCAAATTAGACAAACTTAATTTTTAATGCTATTGCCCTTTAAGGTGCTGTTACACGATGCATCTTGTAACAAATTTACCCATTAAAAAAAACTCGCAAATTGCCTAGAGCGGTATTACACGCAGACACATTTTCCTCGAATATGTCATCGTCACGTTGATCCGCCATGTTTTTCCGACGTTCTTACACCTGATTGGTTAGCCTTGAAAAAAAATTTGTTGCAAGTTGCAGAAAGGGTGTTATACGTTCTGTAACTTGTAATCTATGTTGCAAGTTGCAGGAGAAAGTAGAACCCATCCAACGTTTTTTGCAACTGCTTGTAACACGGCAAAAATTAGCAAAATCGCAAGTTGCTATACGGGATGTTACACAGTGGATTTTTTTTTGCAACCTGCAACATTCAGCATATTTGTTGCAAGTTGTGCATTTAGTCTTGTGCATACATGTACTTAACTTTTAATATAATTAACTAGTATTGTAGGTGCATGAGAACGTTTTGTAACCCTTCTGCCGCAAAGCATTTGGGTTTTTAATCTCATGCTCCTTTCCATTTTCTTTCTCTTTCTGTATATTTAAAATTGATGTAATGGATAAATAAACAAATCTTGTATATTATTAGAAGCAGAGAAGTGGTCCCTTGACTAAGTATTTACAGTCAAACCGGATATTGTTTACCGCGCGACCTTGCAATATTGACAGCAACATTGCAATGTTGACGGCTATAGCTAATGATACACGGCGACTACTTGGCAAGTTGCTAAAAATTCGCATTTTAAATATTGAACTTCACATAACATGAATTAGTTTACTTATAGAGTTAGTTGTTCTGACTTTCAATAGAACTTCATATTATGTGAAGTTCGATATTTAAAATGCGATTGTTTAGTGCAATGTTGCTATCAATATTGCCTGTAAAGTCTAGTAGTACATAGCCCTAAGGGCGCGCTATACGCTAGTCCCCTGCCCGTCACTAGCTTCCCAATCGCGATCGCAGCTTAATTTGTCCGTAGATATAAACTTATAAGAGCCTGTGAAGGAGGCGGAACATTATAAGAGCCTATGGAAGAGGCAGCTACTATATGCACGTCATATACATGCATAATTTCTTTCATCGAATCTATAGGGTGTATCGGCGGGTAGCCAACAACTGTCTCGTGGTTTAACATACCTCACATGGGACATGACCATTGCCACATATTTGTTGATGACATATTCGTCTGCATGTATAAACTATATATTAATTCATTGTTGACGATACGTCATATTTTCATTGTATATAATGAAGAAAATTCAGAAATTGATTTATGCCATCAGATGGGTGATGTGTAACAACCAAAAGCCAGCTGCGTCGCCCATTTAACGATTAAATTATCATATTTGTTGTTTAGTATGAGAAATTTTACGATTAAAGTTGGTCTGTGGAGAACAATTTGAAATATAAACTGTATTTCACGTGATAGATGCCACGACACTGGTCATCAACTTTTACAAATGGAGAAAATATAAACATGCTGCTCGCTGTCCACAATACGTTGTTGCTGAGCCAATCAGAAGCAAATTAGGAAGTGGCTTGGGGTAGCTGTATTATCAGCTTGTTAGAATTTATAATAGGATAACATTGTTTTGTACTTCTGCAACTAGCTGAACTCGTCGCTCTTGTGGTTTTGGCCTGCAGCATAAGATTACTATCTGCACATGATAAATATTTTATCATTACTCTGCTTACATATATATATTTGATACGGTTGAAATTCTTAACAGAAGCAATCAGCCGTGGTGCCGACGGCAGGAAAAAACCCGAATAAAGCAGACAGTGCAGGTGTAATTTTGGACGTTGAAGAGTGAAGAAGACAGTTATCTTCCTGGAGAAGACAGTTATCGCTTAGAAGGAGAATGGACAATCAGACAGCGATTCAACAACACTCGAAAGCCAATAGCGGTGCAAAGCTCTATCCAATTGCTTATGTTATTACATTCTTAATGAGTCTGATGCTTTTACCTGTTCTTCTACCAGTCATTTTTTCTTTGCTTGCTTACAATGGAGTAATTTGCTTGTTAATTTGTCTTAACGGTGCAGTTCCACTTCGTGCAGACGATGTCGTATGGCAACAAGATCGACCAACTAACCGGCACATTGTCAGCGCCGTGGTTTTCTTGGCAGGACAATCAACGGTTGAGAAACTGCGCGAAATTGTGGCACAACGGTTAGTTTATTTCGTGAGGGAAAGCGGGGAGCGATTATGTCCACGACTGACATGTCGCATTTCCACTATGTTTGGGCAATATGTTTGGCTGGAAGACTCTGGTTTTAGCTTGGACAAACAAGTGAGACTATGGGATGGAAAGTTACCTACAACAACAGACGAAGTCCAAGATATTGTGGCGCAGATTTGCTCTCAACCATTACCGTTGACATCACCACTTTGGGAATTTGTTTTGATCCCGACGCCAGATCTTGACAATTCTCACCTTTTCCTTTTCCGAATCCATCACAGCTACGCAGATGGCATTGCTTTAACCCGTCTTTTTGTCAATAATTTGTTCGATGTTCCAGTCAGGGACTACGAACCAACCAGATTCACAACAAAACAAAGGTTTCTCATGTGGTGCAAAGCGGCAGTAGTCGGTCCATTGATAGTTCTTACCAAGTGTTTTACTTGGCCAGACCGCTCTGAAATTCACGGGGGAACTTTAAGTGGGAAAAAGCTAGTGGCATGGTCCAAGAAGTTATCTCTTGCCACGGTTAAAGAAATAAAGAATCAGACGAAAACAACAGTGAATGATGTCATGGTTTCTTGTCTGTCTGGAGCTTTGAGAAGATATCTTAAAGATCACTCCACTGAAAAACCACAAGACATCTGGGCAGCTGTGCCGGTTGACGTTAGAGCGACCAAAAATTCAATGAAGTTTAAAAACAAGTTTGCGTTAGTATTTCTCCGAGCGCCTGTTGGAGTGGAAGGCAATATTAATCAGTTGTTCGAGACAAAACACCGAATGGATGAAATAAAGAGATCAGCAGAACCACTTGTTGCCGCAACCACGGTTCGTCTTCTCATGCTATTACCGCACTTTATTTCGAAGCCGATTCTCGATATTTTCTCACTAAAAATGTCCTGTGTTTTGTCGAACGTGCCCGGGCCACAAGTAACTCTTACTATTGGCGGCAATGAAGCACTAGGAGGAGTGTTCTGGCCTCCAGCTCGCGCCGATATTGCGTTGATGATGTCAATCTTTAGTTATAACGGTCATATCAACATCGGAGTGATGACAGATCAAGCCGTCATAGCACAACCCAAGGACATCGTGATCAATTTTGAAAACCACTTCCAGGAGCTTTGTCACGCTATGAATATTGAACCAAAAGATCCGAAGAAGAAATAGAAAAGTTCGCTTTAGTACAATTTAGTGTTTTCAGTATCAGATAAAAAATATTGATACAATTGTTAAATAAACTAATTTCATAAAATCTGGTGGACCATAGTCCATGGTAGAATAAAAAAAAATTCTACATTAATTTAAATGACCTTATGGAGTTGCTTGCGACTATAAGGAGCTATTGACATGAGCCCGCGGGCTGTCCCGGCTAACCAACTGTTCGTGTCACAAAATTCTTTCCTCGGCCGCAAAAGGAGAAATTCTTCCATCTAAAGCCTGGCCTGGTTCTCACTTGTCGTAAGAATCGGGGATTTTTCCAGTCTCCGAGCGTCTGGGATTGTTACGACAAGTGTAAACATGGTTGAAGTAACGTCCCAGACAGTCACCGATCTGATCGGAAGCATCGCAAGAACCGGGATCATTTCTAATTGGAAAATGCATCCCAGACGGTCGCCAACGATCGGGGATTTTTACGACTAGTTACGACACGTGTGAACACTGAAGAACACTGAAACCACTCGTCTGGGAACGATCGGGGACAGGAAAAATCCCCGGCTGTCGTAAGAATCGCCAACAATCGGGGATAGAACTGTCCCCGATTATTACGACAAGTGAGAACTATAAGGCTTAAACTAAACCAATTTTTTGCAAATTTAGTTTATGTGAGTTTCAGAACCATAATACGATCCTAAACAGTCATGTGAGCAGCCCCTAAGATGCGTTATTGTTGATTACGAAGAAAACAATTATGCCGGGCGTATTTTTATTAGCAAAAGATTGCAAAAGATCGTGTATAAGTAGATATTAAAGGCGATAAGAAAAACATTAAAGTATGGAAGTCATAAATAAAACAGGCAGGTTGGTGAAATGTGGTCACATATATACGTAGGTTGGTTTCGCGAACTCCCCCACTTCACTGCATGACCAATGTTCTGTCATTGTTTATTAAATTGCATGTTAGAGGTGAGCCGATGTTAAAAAAAAGCCGATTGCCGATATCGATTGTTAAAAGCCGATATTTCGCCACCATCGGCCGATTAATCGGCAAAACCGATGTTTGCTAACCTGATGCTCAGTGCTCCCGTTTTGTCGTTTTATTCATCTCAAGTTTTGCAATGAGAGGAAGTCATCAAGCCAATTCTCGTATTTTGAACGCAACAAAACAAAAACAAAAACAGTCAAGTAGTCAGTAGTGTTTCCTTTATTTAAAATAATTTTGTATCAACAACTCAACAAGCGCAAAAATGCCAAACAAGGTAAAGAAAAGAATTGAAGTATACGATTGAATTTGAACGGGAGGGTTGCGGCTGTACACAGGCTATGATAAACGAGGACGAGAGAGCAGAAATACGAGGACGAGACAGTCGATCCGATCGTGAAAGACAATCGGCCGATGGCCGATTGTGAGAAAAACTAGCCGTTAATCGGCTCTGCCGATGCTTTGCCGATGATCGGCTCACCTCTATTGCATGTCGGAGGATTTTCTATGATCTACAACGAGCTCAGTCATTATTAAAAGAAAGTTCTGCCACAGCTTCTATTTAAAAAATCTATCTATAGCTGCGATCGAGATTGCGAAGCCAATGGCGCCAGGGGACTAGCGTATAGTTAGTCCAGCGCCCCCCCCCCCCCCCCCCCCCCCAATGGGCCCCTCTCTCAAATTTCCCAATCGCGAAAAGCGACAAGGCAGAGAAAAGTTAAGAATAGTATTCAGTAAACAAAAATTTCTAAATTTCTTACTAATTTTGTCTCTAGAATTTAATCTCTAGAATTAAAGTGTCTGGAAACGCGTCCAAACTTTTCTCTTTTTGTTCACGTTTAAAGGGGGTCTACAGTCCGTTCTGCGCATGACCGGCGTGGAGTCCCCAAAACATGACATTCGTAGATAATTACATGAAGTACTCAGCTCAATGTAAACCGTTGGGAGAAAACAAAGGTAGGTAACATGGCAGAAAACCAAGCGATTCGGCGAAGATATCTCTTCGGATTTCTTCTATTTCTTTCGAAAATGTTTTATTTTGGGTACAAGTGATATGTTGCAGTTTCACACTTGCAGAACTGAACTGAACACAAGTTCTTTTCGATGTAACGAAGTAACAGGTGAGGTTAACCGCTCAACCGTGCAACAGAAATATTTTAATAATCATCAAAATCACATAAAACAAAAGATTTGTGTACTTTGATAGCATCCTCAACATATATTTGTAGTAAGATTTTATTCATCGATTAAAACAGAGTTAAAAAGATTAAATAAAATACAATGTCGTTAAAAATAAATAAATAAAAGGATATCGATTAGAGAATAAATGTTTAAAGTACCCATATCGTGGCTCATTGTCATCCTCGTTCCCAGGGCCTCCTCGGTACGCTGGAACGAGGATGGGCTCATTGTTAGCTGCTTTGACATTCTCTGCGGCATTTCCAGACAATTTAATTAGGGACTATGTTGAAATGCACGTCAATTAAAGAATATATTTAAATTCGCCTCAATCAAAGAAGTTTATAATTTTCATAACATTAATCTTCAAAATACAAATAAATTATATCACTATTACAGTTTTTGCCACTGCAATAAAGAAGTGGTGTTCATTACGCCCCGTTCACACTATACCGCATAGCTTTTGTGCTGGCACGAAAACCACACCGGATGGCCTTCTGTACACACACAAAATGCCTGTTCTGGCACAATTTCTGTGTTGGAGCACCGCTGCGCCGCTGCGATTTCGAAAGAGGTACATCTTTTATCGGATAGCTTTTTGTGCCCTTTCAGCTCCAATGAGAACGGCATAATTATTTGCCGTTTCATGCCGAATCTGTTCAGACTATACCGGATAGGTTTACAGAAAAGAAGTTCATTATCTGATTTGATATCCACCGATAGTCACCTCGACTTGGGTGAATAATTGTTAAGTAATGCGCATTTTATTTTCGCAGATAAACTGCATATTTCATTTTGCTCCAAATTAGTGCAGACTGCAGTCCTGCATCAGCTGAACAGTTGGCAGGCCTTATCACCTGGCTTATCAGATAGTAAATGAATGAACGAATGATAGATGAATATTGAATAGAAAAAATGGTGGACGCTATATGTTTTTAGACCTTTTATAGGACGGTATTTTGGCCACACGATTTCACAGCTCAAAAGAAAAACCTATCACCGGGAATGAGTTAGTAATAAATTTCGTGTTGTTAAGGAGTGGCTTTTAGCGGTAAAATTTGATAAGTTTTACTGAACTTTAAAGATCTTATTGAATTTATGAATCTCTCTAATGAAAATATATTTTGTCGATGTGTTTCCACTGTTTGTTCCTAATAAGAATGTATGTTGGCTCAGTTTGTGTATGTTGTTTTGGTTAAAAGTGCTGGGCACCGTAAAAGTCCTGTTCAGATTGGTGCTCATGCCCGGCACGGTGGCCCGGTTTTTCGCTCGGGTACGATGTTCAGACTAGTGCCCATGCCCGGGCACTCGGGCACTCAGTCTGAACGCCGCCTTAATGTATAATGTATAATATAGAATTTTAAAATCCACGGCATTTTGCGAGAACCAATCACAAAATACTATCACCAAACTTCTTATATTGCTCAAAAGACATAAAAAACTAAACCTAAGTTAAGGAAAATTTAAATGCAAACAACGAATAATGAATAAGTATAGGTAACAGCATGGCTTCGAGTGCAATTTTGGAAAAAAACATGCACGAGTGAGTTTTTCAAAGACTATCAAAGAAGGACGAGTGCTATTTGAGGTCTTTGAAAAACTCACGAGTGCGTGTTTTTCCAAAATTGCACTCGAAACGATGCTATTACTTATTAATAATATACATGAAACGTTAGACAAATGTTCTTCCGGCTACAAAGTTTACATACCACTCATTGCTCCACTTCTCGAAGCATAAATGGTTAAAAACTGCTTCGCTTTGTTCACTAAATACGTAAAACGTTTTACTCATAGCATCTAACCTCTTCTAGTCTTCTTGCAGGAACTTTAATGACAATATTAAAGCAAAATTCACTCTGCATTTCATCGAAATGTTCTTCGACAACTCTATGTTTTGGTCGCCATATTGGATTTTCTCGTGAGGGAAAACCATCCTTCAAAATCCGCATAAGCATTTCATTGGCTTTCCAGTAGTTTCCAGTTGTTTATTAGCCAATCAGAATGCTTAATACTCATTGAAATTTGCACTGTATTACACCTTTTCTGCACTGTATTACATTGAAATTGCACTCCCCTCGACCAATCAGGATGCAGTAATTTTGTCATGTATATTATTATAAATGTAATAGTCAATAATTAACACTTATTTACTGGCGCCGAGGGAAACAGTGTGATTTGTGGCCCCGAGACTGCCGTTGTTTCCCGAGGCGAAGCTGAGGGCAACAACAAGCAGTCGAGGGGCCACAAAACACACTATTTTCCCGAGGTACCAGTAAATAAGTGTTTTGTTATATATCCAGTGGAGCGGAACCTTCAGACATGTTTTGAATGAAGGAAAACTGGAGAAAACAAAGACAAACTGAACCTGACCATTTATTTCCGGTATTAAAATTTTTCCCTAGGGAAAAATAAATATGTTACCCGCTGCCATGGGATCGGGCTCTTGTTGTGCAGAGCAGAGCTTTAATTAATAACGCATGTATATAGCCATTTGCACACTAAGACCCCGTTTACACTAGAGCAAAAGTATCCGGATTCACATTGTTTTTTATTCCTATGAGGATGAAAAACAATGTGAATCCGGAACTTTTGCTTTAGCGTAAACGGGGCCTAAGACCCCATTTACACGATGCCGGTACAATTTGAAAACGGAACAAAATCATGCCTGTATGCAAATACAGGCCAAAAAGTCTTGCGTTTACACGGTGCCGGTATAATATAATGACGGTTAGCATGTGACTATTCTCTTCCAATGAGAATTGAGACGACTTTGTGAATACTGCTGACCCGAATACTGTGGTCGTATATATCGTGATTACCGTCATCAAACTGTTATGGCACGGGCGTTTACACGATACCGGTTACTGTTCCGTTTCCATTTCATGCCGTCAAGGAACCCGTCTTCATTTTGTGCCGTTTTCATGTCATTTTTGTTCCGGTATCGTGTAAACGCAAGGCCTAAACGGCATGATTTTGTTCCGTTTTCAAATTGTACCGGCATCGTGTAAACGGGGTCTAAACTAAGATCTTGTTGTCAGGTTTGATTTGTTAGAGTTTATAATATAGGTTTTGGGTTAAAGTTAGAGTTATAATTGGGTTTGGAATATAGATGTTTGGGTTAGGATTAACTCAATTCCGAAGAAAGCAGTCTAAAATGTGGCTACGACGTTTTCTGTGACCACGAGGATTCTTTATGTCTCAATAAATTTCGAAGATGTTTTAACAATTTTCACAATGTTTACTGCGCGCAAGAAATTGGTTTATTACAGTTAAGAATTTAGGAAGTAGTTACCTATTTGGGTTCGGGCAACTGTCTGTGACTGTTGTCTAACCCTAAATTCCACATGAGCGTGTTTCAAGATGATTGCCAATCTCGTTCGGAGAGCCCACGTTCCCCACCCGGGAAACGAGAGACTCTGGGATAATCCGTTTCAAATCACAGGATTCCTGTTATTCCGGTTGACGTACGCATGCGTAAATATCCGAGCGGAATCTGGATAGTATGTTCACCTTGTTTGACTTTTCCCCAAATAAGTCAATAGGGTTGCTGGCGAAGCTCGAATTACAGCATCTACACACATAGGGCGAAGATATCGATCGCGGGAACGTCTTCACTGGAGTCTTGTCGTCCGACATGGTTTTATTAATTCTACTTCCGGTCACTTCAGACCAACTCATGCTCACTATTCAGCCAATAACGTAACGATTTGAAACGGATTATCCCAGAGTCTCTCGTTTCCCGGGTGGGGAGCGTGGGCTCTGGGAACGAGATTGGATGATTGTTAACAATCAAATCACGCTTTGTAAACAATTAGCACAAGAAAGATCAACGCAGCCACAATGACTGAACTATTCCAAAAGGATACGACAATATTCCAGGGACAAAGTCTAACAAAGTTAGGGATGAATCCACGATATAATGCAAGAAATCCTTCCGTTCGCAATGTCTTAAAAGAAAAATACAAATCATGAGTCAATTTCTATGTACATCAGGGCTATAGAGGTGTGCGAATCCGATCCAAATCCGATTCGCGGATTACACTTTCATGTACGTTCGGATTAGATATGTTGTGGTCTTTTTTTTCTCCGATCGAACTTTTTTTAACCCGGAACCTGGGTCAGAGCTGCCAGATTCGCCTCAACCTTTTGTTAGTCCAAACTCCATATCCAAGAAAAGGTCGAACTACTGCATAAAAAACTTTAAAAGTCACAACCAGAACAGTAGTTGATTGTACCCGAGTTGATTGCCTCATAAGTCAAGGACCTAACACGACGCAACACGGCATAAAGAAGTGTAAATTTCCTTGTGTTTTGTCTTTGAATGCCTCGCTTTGATGTCAAGTCAAAAATAACACCAGCTTTAGACTAATTGGTGGCAAAAACAGAAAAACGACGTACAGATATAACCTCGCATAAGCGCCATTTGAAGCGATATAAGTGCATTGGTTGATTTGTTATAAGATCTCGCATCTCAAGGTTCCTTTCAATTCCATGGAGTTTTGAAAAAGTACAGTAGCTGGAGAACCAGCCCACACTACAGCAGTACAGCTACTGTAACAATGACATACAGTAACATGTCGTAAATATACTTACAGTAAGTATACAGTCTAGGGAGTTTTTATAGATTTGTGGTCCACTTTCGCTATGACTCTTTAGATTCCGTTGGTTCATTAGTCTAGTCTAAAAATATAGATAACAGCAGAACTAAGCAAAAAGGTGGACAAGAAGCAGCAATCATCGACCAACATGTACCTAAAGGAAAATCATTGATTAAGGTCACTGGTTCAGTTATTCACGATTAACTTTACTGCATTAATTTAAAAATAATTTGCAACCTGCAGTACTATACCATACATGTTATCCATACGAAATGAACCGTTTGCAGTTACGATACAAACTGCTAAGCATAACAAATCTTGAATAAAGGTCTTTAATTAGAATACATCAAACGTGTATCTTTACAATCAAATTACTCCTAACGATTTTTCAATGTGGCCGTGTCGAGGCATATCAAAGGCGCTTTAAGCAGCCGCCATTTGACACAGTTCAGACCATGCACGGATCCCAGCTAAGCCCTAGGTGTTGATTTTACGGAGGGAGGAAAACCGGAGAACCCGGCGAAAAACCTTCGGAGCACAGGAGAGACCAACTAAACTCTACTCACATGAGTCCCAAGCTCGAGAACGGGTTGTTCCCAGACGGTCACCCATCCAAGTACTAACCCCGTCTAACCGGGCTTAACTATTGGTGAGAGGCAGCGCCCTAACAGCACATGCCAACCGTGCTCCCCAAAGTCACGTATTGTGTAAAGAAAAGAAACTAGAACAAAATTGTGGAAATCTCTTAAAGTGGTTTGTTCTCGACAAAGGTGCATGGAAAAAGTTATTTCCGTGCTTTATCATATTGTTGAGATAATAAACAAAACGTGTTCATCATGGAGTATTCTGCGTCGTGTTCGCTGTCCGAGCACTTTATTGTTGTCTCTCTCTGCTCATAATTGTTGATTGACTTTCTCCATTTATTTACAAGCTTTGCCATTTGTAGTATGATAGGCTCAGTGCTGCATGCACGTGCGCTCTGCATGGCTCTCATGCATGCATTGATTGCATTCCGTGCCATGCGGGGAAACTGAAAAAAACCTATAGA
Organism: Paragorgia papillata; assembly: GCA_035771165.1. Classification (NCBI taxonomy): domain Eukaryota; kingdom Metazoa; phylum Cnidaria; class Anthozoa; order Scleralcyonacea; family Coralliidae; genus Paragorgia; species Paragorgia papillata. Next base: position 3,212,166 of record JAWNZC010000337.1, read on the forward strand.
CCATGGGCCGACCTCAAGAAATGTGATTTTTTGATGCGCACATCTTGGAACCAAAGAAAATTTTTCACCAACATGTAGTATACATATAACAAATGAAAATTATCGGGTGTGTCAATCTGGAAACTTGCATATTAAGTAGGAAATTCGACGAATTCGTCAATTGTAAACTGAAACCGAAACCATGTTATGAACAGGTAGCCAATCAGCATCGTTGTTACTAAATCACGAGCCAATCACGCGGCCTTAATTGTGAGAAGATCATTCGATCATTCAGATCGGTCCTTCAGTAAACTATGGCGTCTGACAATACAGGTCAGTCAGCCAAGAACTTCTGTGTTATGCATGTCGTAAATAATGCAAATTAAGTTCATTTACATATTTGTCGTGGTGTAAGTTTATTTTATTTGCGGCAAAATGGAAAATATTCTCGAGTAGAGGGCGAAATAGCTTGGGAATCGGAGTCGAATATGAAGTTGAACTTGGACTCCACGTGCGATTTTTCGCAAACATCGAGTTCTGAGGAAAGTTCTAAAAAATAGGTACGCAATGCGTACATGCGTCTACGTTTAGGGCTACAGTATACATCATTTGCAACCACGTGACATTTGACACCACCTTGGTGGATTGCCGTTAATTTCTAATACCCTTGCTAAAATAAACATGACGGTGAGCAGTGTGTCAACAGTGTTTGCCAAGCGAAAAATCAACCAATATGATGGTGACGTCATGTGCAACAATCGATTCACACCATCTGATTTTCCTCATGATACATATCATTTAATAAAAACAACTACATGTACAGTACTTGCGGTAAGACATAACTGACTACTGTAGTAAGTAAATCCACATCACATGCACCAGGAGGAAAATTGAGTCCAGTTAATCAGATCATGTGATCATGGCCTTTGGTTGAAATAATCATCAAAGACACTGGCAGGCAGTGTAAATGTGTGATTAATATAACAACAGAGGACATAGCAATATACCAAATCAGGAAATAGCCAATTTAATTTGATAAAATACATATTAAAAACTTTTCAGAATGTTTGTTAATATTTGACTAGTTTAGCATGAGAATTTGCTACTACAATATTTAACAGTTACACCATGAGCTCGAGTCGTATATGAGCTCATAGCCAACGAGGCGCTTCGCCGAGTTGGCTATTAGTTCGTATACGACGAGAGCGAATGGTATAACTGTTTTATTATATAGCCAAGCACTGTACAAGAGACAAAATTACAGCGAAATGTTTGAAACGACAAACTTCCGGCATAGGCAACAGGCAACTAATACTTCCGCCATGCGTAATGATGCATTCACACAGAGTTTCTCGCTGAGCTGTTCGGCAAACAGCTTCAGTGAAATGTTGTATAAATGTTGTTCGAGAGGCAAGAAATGTGTTAAGCAGATGAACAAAAAAGATTAAAAGGCACCTTTATGAAGTCAAAAGGTGGGTCAGTTGTTTATATTAGCGTTGCTGTCGTGAAAAAGGTTTTGATTTCATGCAAAAATGAAACTGAAACACCTTCGGCAGTGAAACTAAATTACTTAGTTGGTTGTTTTTGAAAAAGAACATGCTTTTTACTACTCCAAATGCTTATCTAAATAAAAAAAGTCTGTTTACTGGTGATCTCCTACGAAATGTGTGTTGTGAGCTTGATTTTAACCGTGAGTTTCTTTGTTTGGCAACAAATTAATATCAACCCGCTAATTTAGTCGTGTTTCTGAAGTAAAAAGACGTAATTTTTAAGGTGAATTTTACCATTTGACATGCTAAATTGTGTATTTGTTAATGTATTTTTACACAATGTTGTTTTTTTATACATTGGTTTGAGGGTGTTGATGTTTTTCTGTATAAAAATCCGTCAATTTCAACTCTTTCGGCAGTTTAAAAAAACATGCCGCCATCTTGTTTTTCCTCTACTAGCAGGATATGAGCTGATAGCCTAGCAGTAGGGAACCAATCAGAATACGCAAAAGCTCATATCCGATAGCATGCTATATAATAAACATTGATATACATTGATTACAATATACATTCCTCAGTAATAATGCAACATACTTACACAATATATAACAGACACAGTTGCACATTTAATAAAATAAAAGCTTGCAGTAGTGTATACTATTGACGCATATTACATGTAACAATGGCTTTTAATAGAGTATTAAAATGAATCAGTTTCTATATTTTGAAACGATGAACTGTTTTGTATGTAACTGTCGGGCTTACAGTAACGTTGAGGACAAAATGCCTCGAGTTAAAAGTGAACTGACAACTGCAAATAGATATTTCCTTTCAAACAACTATTTCATGAGTCTATGATGATATATACAACCTAAAAGATAGCCCAGTACAACAGGCAATTTACATCATGTTTCCACAAGTTCCATAGAGATTAACGTTGATGTGACACAGTATAAGTTATAATTACTTCCTTACCTTGATAAAATCTTCCCGAAATCAAAAGAAACAACTCGTTTTCAATGACTCAATCGTTCGTAGACACGAAGCAATGAAGCAGAAAGCCAGTCGACGCCATATTCACTATATTCACATATTACCCGTTACTTACTTCGTTGCTACATCTGAGAACATCGCACACCTTCGCTTATAATGGCTATGTACTTCGCTCCGAACGTTTCGCGCGCTGATGAATCTGAATCTGGCAGAGGAAAGCCTATTACGTCACAAAACATGGCCAGAAATCGAGGACAGCCAGCGGCAGTGGCCTGTGGGCTCAGATTTAGATGGAAATATTAATTTGAAGATTCTGATGGCTAAATGTCGATCATTTCGGCTATAAACAGAAGTCTATAACAATAAATTAAAGTAGAGTTAATCGCTAAAATGTCTTATTGACCCATTTCTTACCCAAATATGAAATTACAAAAGGTGTAATCGTCTAGACAGGCCTGTACACTCATACTCACAATAATTGCCGCATAAATTTCGGTTATTATTTCTGAATCCACAGTCACATTTAATAATAACAGCGGTTAAGACCCTGGCAACCTAGCAACAGCTCCATAAGAAATGGCGGACAAGAACCCGAAATTATCGAGCAATGCATTGCTTCTTCACGCCGAGTTCAGTATTTATCTCGGCGCTTGATGGATTAAATTACAACGACTCGGCTGCACTAAAATCGAACATTTTAAGGTGTTTGGGAACCTATTAAACAACGAAAAAGTGGAACGAACAACTCCGCAAAACAAAGTAACGTTCATGCCGAGCAAATTCAGATGTTCGCATCGTGGACAAACACAGAAGCAACCAAAATTGGAGCTCCAAAATAAGTGCTATAGCAGATTAAGAGACTTTAAACAGCGAATAAGAGGTATGCTTACGAGGGGCTCGGGAACCTATTTAGGACGCTCCAAACTTAATAGAAATTGTAGTGCTCAACGATTGTTCAATTTGGTGAAGTTTTGGACGTTCGCATGTCGGAATTTACAATAGTAAATAACCGAAAATGATTGTTCTTTATATTTCCTTAAGAAATCTATTGAAGGACGCCATATTGAATTAATTAATAAGGGATTCAGTGCGCATGCTTTGCCGCCATGTTGTCCTCGATTTCTGGCCATGGTGCGAATATATAGTCACAGCCACATAACGTCTACTGTTGCTATAGCAACGTAGACGCAAAAACCTTTTGAGACACAATTTCGATAGGAAACCTATAGCTCGAGACTCGGTCGTTTCTTTAGCTATGTCAACTTAGATGGCTATCTGTTTTTTAGTTCATCTTTATTTATTTTTTTATATTATATGCAAATTTCAATTGCAAAAAATTATTGATGCTTCATGCATTACATCAGCTAAAGTTTACTGTAAAATGTTCTTTGTATAAAATACAAAACAAAACAAAGCAAAGTACCTTTACAACATCAATTGGATTTGATGCTACAGCTCCTGCAAAACCTGCAGTAAAACTCGATCTACAAAAAAACAACCACAACACGATAACATACAGTGTCTGATTACGTATTATAAAATACAGGGTTCACAACATACGCTGTGATTGGCTGGGCTTGTTTTTCGCTTATTCTTTAAAACAGATAAAACACAACGTTCTTGTGCATATACAGTATATTCAATATAAAAGAACATTTTAATAATTCATGAGCTAATTAGCAAATCAGAGAAAAATATTTGGCCATGTGTATATGAGTTTTGAAACCCGGTAAAGGTCGCGCAAACTGAATTTATAATTACGAAATCAGATAATAAACGGCACAAACAAAGAACCATTTATTACCACATTTCTTAATTATAAATTCAACGTGAAACCATTGTCTAACCCAATACGCACCAACATCACCAAGTCCCTCTACTATAACTGACAATTGAAAAGCTATTTCATAAACTCGTGTATGGTATTTTACTAGGGGTTGCAAACACTCGAGAACAACAAAAATCACTCGGCCTATTACTAACCTCGTAATTTTCAATGTTCTCTCGTGTTTGCAAAACATTCGAAAACAATAAAAATCACTCGGCTTGCAGCCTCGTGATTTCCATTGTCCTCTCGTGTTTGTAACCCCTGGTAAAACACTCCCAGTCGTTTATGAAATATTACATCAACAACTATACTAGCGGGCGCACCGAGACCCAACGGCTGGAATCTGAGCCTACAACCATACTTACATAAAGTGGGTATAAATAGTATCTCCCATTAGCTCACGATCTAGAATTTTTTTCTTGCACCAATCATAAACAGCTAGTTCTACTCCGGCGACAACAGCAGCTCGTTGCGCCGTGGGGACCATACCCTATAAAAAATGAGTTACATTATACATGTAAAATAAATATACAGTAGCCTTATTAAAATACTCGAACTTTCTAACATAGAGGATCAGCCAGCTTAAAGGACATCGGCAACAAAAATTAAGTTTGTCTAATTTGAAGGAACTAGAAGATCTTTTACAAGATTTTCGTATCTTTCTTCGTTTTCAAGATATTTCAATTTGTTTAATATGTAAATGAGATGGTCTCTGACGTCAGGAGCAGGGTACAGTATTTTCACACGTAGCAAAATCAGTTATATCTCTAAATTTGTTCAACGAAATCGCTTGAAACTGTGCACATAAAAACGCCTTGCGACACTGAACATTTCATAAGTGATTTTGCTTTGTGTAAAAATACTGTACCCTGCTACTGACGTCACAGCCCATCTCATTTACATATTAAACAAATTGAAATATCTTGCAAACGAAGAAAGACATGAAAAAGTTGTAAAATATCTTCTATTAGAATTTCACGAGTTCTTTCAAATTAAACAAACTTAATTTTTATTGCCAATACCCTTTAAACTACATGCAGTAAATTAATTTACCCGATAAAGACCACGCAAACCTTCTTCGCGAAAAATAGCAGCAAAAGAACGAAACATTCCTTGAGTTGGTGCGACGCCTTGACTTTGTGCTTGCATACGAACCTAAATAGAGTAGGGAAGAACGTAAAATCGGGTAGAACATGAGATAATTACTGACAACTCTATCCAGGTTTGCCATACCACCAGCTTTATTCTCAAATAGTTCCAGTCATTTCCAACTCACTTTTCACCCAAATCTTAGGAAGTTCGTTCCGAAGTTCGTTGGGAAGTTCGTAGTTCGTTTTGAACTACGCATTTGATTGGTTGCTTGGTTCCTAGCAGCCAATCAAATGCGTAGTTCAAAACGAACTTTGAACTTCCCAGTGAACTTCGGAACGAACTTCCGAAGATTTGGGTGAAAAGTGAGTTGGAAATGACTGGAATGGCTAACTTGTTAGGATATTTGAGCTTAACAAAAACTGTACAATACATGTAACGTCAGGTAACGGTACACAATAAAATGACAGTCCGTCCGTCCGTCCGTCCGTCCGTCCGTCTGTCTGTCTGTCTGTCTGTCTGTCTGTCTGTCTGTCTGTCAAGAACCAATCAAAAACCTTCTTAGTATACTAGGTATAGATGCCAAACCAAAATTTCTGTCTTGTCTGGTATATAATTTACAAGCAGTGTGTCAATTCTTCTTCAAGTAACAGATTAATGCTAAAACATTAAACTTATAGTTACATGTCTGAACCACTGATCTATGTATATACTGGATAGCGCATTCCTTCTGTCCAGCAGTCAACATTTTGAAGCCAGATCCGCCATCTTACTACTCCCTGTCCAATACCCCTTGCGGGCTTAATTAAGAGTAGTAAGAGTTACTGGGGAGTTGGAAAAGCCGTAAAACAATACCACTAGGAAACAGAAAGAAAATACAAGCAAATACAGTTCGAAATCGTCAACTAACATACTTCAAGGCTTTGTAAAGACATTTTACTATCAAAGGTACATAAAGTGTTTCATAATTAAGTTATTGACTGTTTTTGTTGTATTTGTACGAGTTTTGTGATGTAGGCAAGTTTATCGATTACCGGGCAGAGTAAAAAAACGACGAAATAATAAGAGATTATTAACCGAGAACGAGGTCTGTACGGGAAAATATCAGACCGAGGTCTTGACAGTACGGACCGAGCCGCAGGCGAGGTTCGTACAAAAAAGACCGAGGTCTGATATTTTCCCGTACAGACCGAGTAAACGAGGTTAATAAAGCGTAATAAAGCGAGCAAAATCAACATCCGGGACAGCGGTCCAGATACGGACCGTGGTCTGAATACGCATTTTTAAGGGACCGTTTGTTGACCAATCAGAACTCAGGATATTACAAAGCCATATAATAACACGTTTTACTGCTTAATAAATGCCAACAAATGCAAAAACTTAGCTTCTAAACCTTGTACAGTGTTCTTTGTTTGATACAAATAGCATAAGTTTTTTTAATGTGGCTCGTTTTGTCTCTTTTCGTGCTACGAAAACATACAAAGTTTCCGTGGCGGCCATCTTGGTACTCCCAATTCGTCATCTCTGCTGGCTTCATTTTTGGAGCCAGATGAGCAATCCAGTTTATATAGAGATCAGTGGTCCGAACAAATGCTGTACATTATACTTAAATCATAGAGTACAGTACAGTACAGTACAGTACAGTACAAAGGGGATATTGGCAAGGGGATATTCTCGTGGCAAGAGCAATATCACACTCTTTCGCTGCGCTCACTCGTGCGATATTGTCCTTGCCACTCGAACATAAAATCCATATCTTTGAGCAGCCGTGTAATGTTCTATTTATTATATGGACAATGAAATTATGCGTGGAAGTGATGTTGATTAGTTGATAAACTGGGTTTAATGCAAAAACTACAACCGCTCGACGTAAAGCTTTTAGAAAATACGAATGAAAAATACAACGGCTTATTCAAATACTGTACTTCATTTTACATGAAAAACTGAATTAAGAGAAGATACTGGCTCAAATTTACTTGATTCGAAACTTATGGCAAAAGGCGAAAATTTTGACTTGTCGATATGTCACTCGCGAGCGTTACATACGAGCGTTACATACGAGAAATACGCCACTCGGTTGCCGGATGTAGTGAAATATGGATTCTACGAGTGTTTTAGTTGCTAGTAAAATACTCTTCTCCATATAATAAAGTACAGTACAGTACACATGCTGTATAGAATGCTAGGAAATACAAATTCCTTACTTTTAACAAGTCTGTAGGATTACAAAGTGCAGCTGACACAGCACCAGCAATTACACCACTTATAATATTATAATAAAATTTTTCATCTAAAAAAAAGGAGAAAAAGTAGGTTTAACCATAAAATTCAGCAGGTTAAGTTTATGTTTACAGTATGAAGCTCGATCCAGACAAATCCGAACAAACAAAAGAAATACTAAAGATGCAATAATAATAACCCCAGAAATGGTTCTTAAAGGGTAAGAGCAACAAAAATTACAAGTACACATTTTTAAATTTCTGATTAACAAACTGTCTTGCGATGGTGATCCAAGTAAACAAAACAACTCTTGTGCCAAACAACATCACTAATTTCGACAAAAGACAATCTTGCTGTTCGCCATCTTGTTGTAAGACCTTGCCTAATTAATTGACGTCACAAGCTGGGTGAACACGATGAAACTTATTCTTCTGAATTTCTGTGGTATGTTTTTAAAAAAAGTGCTGTGGTTTAATCAAGAATTTCAGACTTATATATGTGAAAGTATGGCTAACTAAAGTTTTCGCTTTACCCAGCTTGTGACGTCACATGCATATAAAAAATGTATCCAAGATGGCAGATACTGATTAAGATTAGCAACTTTAAAAGTGCAATTAAGTTGTTTTATTGGAATACTTTGGGTCTAAATAACACACTAGATTGTATCTTCATGTCATTGGTTTGATTTCATGTCATTGAAATTTTTGGTTTTTGTTGCCCATACCCTTTAAAGTGACACTCCCTCTGAGCCTCCCTTGGGTACACCACTGGCCATGATTATTATAGCCAAACCGGATGTTCTCTTGCGTGCGACTTTGCAATATTGATACGCATTACACAACATTGCAATTTTGATTGGCGGATTCAATCAGCAACTTGCAAACGCTTTATCACGATTCCTCGACGGGTTGCTTGAAATATTGGTTTTAAACATCGAACAACACATAAATATGATGTTATACTTGAAGGTAGTGGCTCTAGCTTTATTGCATTTAAAACGATTTTTAGGGCAACCCGTGGAGGAATCGTGATAAAGCGTTTGCAGGTTGCTGATTGAATCCATCAATCAAAATTGCAATGTTGTGTATCAATATTGCAAAGTCACACGCAAGAGAACATCCGGTTTGGCTATAAGCAGTGAACCCCCAAAGCCTCCCCCTGGGTGACCACTAGGCACTAGCATGATTATTAAGCAGTGAACGACTTATAGAGGTCATCCACACACAGCCTCCTCTTAGGTACACTACTGGCATGGTTGGGTGGTATAGAGGTCATCCACACACAGCCTCCTCTTAGGTACACTACTGGCAAGGTTATTAACCACCCCAAAGCTCCCCTTGGGTTGACCACTTTGGATGGTTATTACGCAGTGAATCTCCCAAATAGCCAAACCCTTCCTTTGGGTGCACCATGCACTGGGCATGGTTATCAAATAGTAAAAACTGATACAACCAAGTGTAATTTAATGCAGTGTTCACCTTTTGGGTCTTTCACCATAATTCTTTTAATTCCATGATACATTCCAATCTTTATAGTTCCATATGTAGCTTGTCTTAATAATGCTGGGGCCACACTGTTAGAAGAAGATGGTTAATAAGAACACTAAAAATTTGAGAACCAAAACCCGTGCATACACAACAATCGAACCAGTCCTGTAAATTATTAGAACGTTTTCGTTCCCAGGCTTCTTGAATGCTAGACACGGTTTCAAAATAAAATTCTTCCTATATTGTAAGTTGTACTATAAATTAACACTGCACACGGTCAACGTGGCAGTAGTAATACAGTTGAGTTGCATTATAAATTATAATCAAGGGGGAAAAGTTTAATATTTATTTCTGGGACTAAAGTCTGAAAACAAAAATTCCACTAAAAAACTGCTACATCCAGCTAGCATTGCAGCTGCTAGAGATAGACTGCCAGTGGCTTGAGGCTACACATATACAGTAAGATACAAAACACTAGACATGACTCATGCAAAGTAAATTCAATGATTTTATGTTTTGACTCACTAAAAGTCGACTTACGACGACTTAAACACGTTCTGATGATGACTTCAACTGAGTCAAAACGTTTAATTAAACCGTTAATCTTTGGTACGACTGTACAACTATTTTTTTAGAAAATGAAGCGCAAAAATATTTTCTGGGAATTGAGAACATTTTCTATGACCAATGGTCCTGTGATCCAAACTTTCCCATCCCTGACCCTATATAATCATACATCTATATAACGCAGGACTCTGTTCATCCATGAACCCAAAAATTTTGAATGGCAGAATTTGAGTTGCTAGTAAAATATTTTCAAGATGATTCGGAAATCAGCATGCACGTATTATAAGTGAATATTCGTCAGACAGACCTACATATACAAAAATTACGAATAGAATACACGTAACATGGTATATACGCGTAACGACGCGTAATATACTGTACACAGAGTACGCAAACAAATATGCGCGACACGCGCGGAGAAAATGCATAACATATAAAAAAACAACAACACAACACTAGCTCGCAAAAAATGCGCGTAACATACACGATACAAATATGGACCGGGCGTAACCACTGATCTCAAGAAAACTGGATAGGACATGGGGCCGAATTTAGCGTGCCAGTCACGAGACTTCACTGGAATATATGTACAAACCAATAAACATGTAGTTATCTGTAGCATGCAAACATTTTGTCAAACAATTTAATATAACATTTCCCTATATTAACACTTTCACCAAGGTACAGTAACTCAGCATGTACTGTACCAGGATAAATTTTCTATAATATTTCACTGCTTTACAGTTATTACTATATCACTTTAATTCGTTGATGATAATTATCATCTCAAATATTACAACTTGTCAGGTATCTCGCCTCCATATAAACAGGCCCTAATTCTGTACAGGTAGAGCACAGGACTACAAGTACAATTTATCAAACTTAATTTTTGATAAATGATCATCACTAGTCTTGCAGAATTTGTCATAAGATTGCTTTTAATGCATGTATAGATGTACACAGTGTATACTATTGTCGTTCTCACACAGAATTAAGAAATTTGAAACTTTAGAAATTAAATTTTAAACTTTTAAAGTGCATACTGGTGGAGGACAGTAAAGTAAGAGACTGGAAATTGCTGATGCCAACAAAAAGAGATTATAGTTGGAAGTTCGTTCCGAAGTTCGCAAGTTCGTTGGGAAGTTCAAAGTTCGTTTTGAACTACGCATTTGATTGGCTGCTAGGAACCAAGCAACTAATCAAATGTGTAGTTCAAAACGAACTACGAACTTCCGAATGAACTTGCGAACTTCTGAACAAACTTCCGAAGATTAGGGTGAAAAGTGAGTTGCAAATGACTATAACTCTAACATGCATTCCGAAGTACAGTACATATGAGCAGGACCGCTGAGAGAAATTTAGGGCCCCTAGCCAAAAAATATTTGTGGGCCCCTATATTAAACCATAAAGAGAAACCATAAAGAGAACCCATGGTAGTGAACTGAGAGGGCCGCCCCATGACGGTAAATTAATGAGAAAGTTATAAAAGGCCCAATGGCACTGGAAATGTCATACAAGAGCCATCATGACAGTGACAAATCCATTAGGAACCCAATGCAATGTAACGATCAATACTAAAACTTCAGTTGTTTAACTTGTTAATTATTATAAAACTGGATTTATCGTTCAACATTTAAGATAATGTATTATGTTGCTTCGTTTTGCTAAAAGCGGGCTTCGTTTTGCTAAAAGCGGGCCCCTTTCGACCATGGGCCCTGGTTAATGACAAGGCTGATCCCCTTCTCATCAGGCCTGCATGTAATATATCCAAAACGAGGAAGTCAGTGTTCTTCCTCCAATTTCTAAATACAGCCAAGCAGGTTGAAAATATGAGGCGAAGCCAAGCCTTTTTAACCTGCTTGGATGTATTTAGACACTACATGATGAACACGGATGGGTGTTGGATATTATTATAGCTTCGCAAACGATTCAATATTTTAAGAGAAAATCGACCTCAAAGTTTGCTGAATTTGACTGTAATTTTCCTCCAATTTCCAAATTCTGATTAATTAAATATTGATTTCTTTTGACTTTTCCTCATGAATTATTACTGTCGTGGCAATAGAAGCGTTTCTAAAATATCGTTGCAATATATTCCTTAAGTTGATCAATTCATTTGATGAAAATTATAGCTAACTTTCTGTTTTGAATTTGATTGGTTTCTGGTTTTTAAACAACCGATAAGAAACAGGATTATTTGCCAAACCCCAATCAAATTCAAAAGAGAATTCAAAACAGGAAGTTGTCAATGAATCTTATGAAATGAATTGTTCAACTTGAGCAATGTATTGCAACAATATTTTAGGAACGCTTCTATTGCCACGACAGTAATGAGTTTGAGAAGTTCATTGCCTGCCTTAAAACACGATCAAGTCGGTTTTCTTTGTTTTTTTGAGGGATTTATATCCCATAAATCCCTCATTATAAATTCATAGGGTGCATGCTACAACTATCTGGTATCGTATAACGCCGGTAGCGCCCACATACGAGAAGGAGAGCAAGGGTTTGCTTTTCGCTCACGTAGTTTACGAGAGGAAGGCAAACCAATGAAAATCATCAAAATCTGTTGGTTGAGTCAGCACTTTATTACACTGAACTTGAGCATAAAATGTGGGATTGATACTGCATCAATACGCATGCACAATGCTGTAATGATATCTGGTACTAATTATTCATCTGACTAATTATTCAAACAAGCTTGTAGAAGTCTGTGTATGTGTTCAATGAACCTTTACGTACTTCTCAAGTTTGTTTAATAAACTGCTTTGGAGTCTTATTATTTCATAAAAACCCGTTAACATTCGACATAACAATGTCCTTCGACACTCGGTAAAGGCTATTTTTTAGAAAACCGTCTTCAATCGTGTTTTAAAACCTCGAACGTCGGCTTTAAGCCAGATAAATCCCTCGGTCCTTTGGCCCTCGGGATATATCTGACTTAAAGCCTCCATTCTCGGTATTTATCCTATACATAGCTGTCTACGAAGACCTCAGGCACCTTAAGTCTGAGTAAGAACTGAAACCAGCTAATGAAGTACACCACTCAAAATATTGTAACATTTAAAAATAATATACTACAGGACGTACTGTATATTCATTTGGGATATATATAAGTACATTTATTTAATACTATACCATACGGCCCCTGGGGAAAGAATATACCAGCTAGTATACACATAATTATGTACATGTAACAGTAAGTCAAGATTTAGATGTAGATAGTAGATCTGTATTTGTATTGTATTGTACTGTCCATTATATATTTGTATTGTACATTAAAATGATCATTACCCATTGTATAAAGCTCTCAAACCTTCCTCATTTGATATTTTCGCAAAGGCACTCAGCATCCCCCTGTATTTTATTTCCTTATTTGCCACATCAATATGTTGGCCTTGAAGTTGAAGTCTTGTTTTAGTAGTATCAATAGGAAAGGTAGCTGTTACAATTAAAAGAAAATATTACATTTTATTTAACTGTTGATTTTTAGAGGTGAGTATTTAGATCATAGTGTAGCAATTGTTGAAAATAGCACTTTAATTGGAATGTTGCAACACCTGTAGATCTAATATATTAATAATTAAATATACTGTACCAGTGATGTTTTCCAAAATTTAGAAGTGGGGAACGCTCACTGAAGTGAAATGGGCGTGGCCACTGGTCGTAAAATTAAATGAGCGTGGCTCCTGTCATGAAAGTTAATGGTGTGTGAAAAGACTACTAAAAGCCTGGCTCAGGCTAGCTAGTTGGCTAACTTGGTTGAAAAACGAGTACACTCATTGACTCAAAGCAAAAATAGTGCGGTGTTGGACGGTGATGCACTACGTTTAATTTTTGTTAGGGGGAACGGCGTTCCCCCGACAAAAATACTGGGGGGACGCCGTTCCCCCGCGTTCCCCCTGAAAAACATCACTGTACTGTACATATATTAAATTGCAGCAACACTGTAGTATTGTACTGGAATTTTATATATATATATATATATATATATATATATATAGTTCAATCTACAGACACGGTGTTTCGCTGTACTACAGCTCATCAGTGTAGCGTGGAACAATCTGAATGAATTTCATCAATTACTTATACACATGGGATCGTCGGTGACAACCGCATGTGGGATAGCATCGGTGAAGTTCATTCAGATAGCGTGAAGTGCGCATGGGCCCAGAGTGCTCAAACTTCCACAAGGGTAGTGAGCGTTGCATTATCGCTAATAGGTACCCACGGCAACTTCACAGAGTGCTCAACAACACCGAAGTGGAGGAGCATATATATATATATATATATATATATATAATAGTTATTCCATTATATCAAATAGTAGTTATTCCACATTAACCATATTTTTAATGATGGGCACTTTATATATATATATATAGGAGGTGGACAAAAAAAAGTGGCCATCATTAAAAATATGGTTAATGTGGAATAACTACTATTTGAGAAAAGAAAAATATGTAAAGTGATATATTATAGAATGCATGCGTCAATATCCGCTCAAATATGATATCCAACTCTAATTTTGTTATTGGTTTAAAAAATACATTAAATTAAGTTTGAAAGCATGCCACGCTGTGAAGCTGTAGTGAAATCAAGTGAAATAGTAACAAAATATCTAACTATTTTGCTGTTATAACACTTTCATAGTATACAAACTCCATTAATCATTTTGAAGACCAATTTTATTTTTTATTTTTTTATATTTAAGATTCACATCATTTGTTACTGAAGATTGAAAATCATGAAAAATTAACATATTTTTTAAATCAATAGATAAAATGTAGAATTTGATATCATATTTGATCAGATCTTCATGCATGCATTCTAAAAATATATAAGTAACTCTACATATTTTTCTGTACTCTATTAAAAGTTATACAATGCACATTAATTATACTTTCAATGATGGTCACTTTTTTGTCCACCCCCTATATATATATATATATATATATATAATTAAAAAGAGTTGAAACTGGTTTGTCACTGACTAGTTAAAAACGTATATACAACGTTTATAAAACTTTATTGAGACATTTCGACCGAACAACTAACGGTCTTCATCGCTTAAAAATATATTAAAATATATTAAAAGTCAAAACAGACTAAAATAGGTCCAGGTTATGCTAATGAGTATATAGTGTTAAAAAAGTGACTTATAAACATCAGGTATTTCTACCGTGTGTATCAAAAAAATTCGAACCCTTAGAAAATGAATTAGCATTCTTTTCAAACAACCTATTGTAGTAGTTTGAAAGCCCTAAGCACTTCGCTGAACCCACAGATGCGTAAAACACACGGTCTTATACACCTGGGAAATTAAGATAACTTGAAGTGTATGCATGGTGAAAGTATTTAAATGCTTTTTCGCTTCGTTTAACTTATTGCTGATTAATTTATAACGCAGCGCTTTTAGGGCTTTCAAACTACTACAATAGGTTGTTTGAAAAGAATGCTAATTCATTTTCTAAGGGTTCGAATTTTTTTGATACACACTGTATATGGTCATTGTGAGCGTTAGGGTCCCTAATGAATACCACGCTTCAAGAAACAGACGTTGATGGTAATTGTCTGACTTATTCATGATCATGGTGGTGTTGTTATAGTCAGTTTCAGCTTGCTTTTGAAATTCGTTTGTCAACATTCGTTGGAAGGTTGGGAACTTGGTACGGAAGTTCGCGAAGTTCGTTGTGAAGTTCGAATTTAATAAGCTTTGAATTGAATTCCTTTGGTAAAATCACGGAGAAGAAGATTATTTGTTGTATAGAATAAAATAATAGATACTTGTTTAAGCAGAAACAAATTGCCGACTTAAATTTGTATCTACCTCGCAACGTAGTTCGGAACATTGCAACGTAAGTTCGGAATGTTCATTTCAATTATACGTATCGGATTTCAAAAGCAAGCTGAAACGGACTATAAAATCTGGACAATGGTTCTTTTGTTCTACATGTTGAGCTATTTTTGAGTATTTATCAAGGTTCTTTACAGTTCTTTTGTGTTCGTTTATCCTGGTCTTGAAAGCTCTGTTGGTTTGTCCGTAATAAGTGAAAGCGCATTGTGAACAGTCAATCTTGTAAATTACACCTTTTGTTTGTTCAGTTTTTTGTTTATCCTTAGGTTTTGGAAATTAGTGGTAGAGAGTATTAATGGGTTTGTAGCCAACTTTCACATTTTCTCTTCTGGGTATTCTTGCTATCCTTTCAGAGATGCCTTTGATGAATGATAGGACAAATGTTGACCGTTCGTTGGGTGCAATGTTGTTGTCATTTGGGTTGTTGGCATGTTCACTGGAACTGTTATCAAAGTTGAGAACCGCGTTAGATTTTCTTTTCGAGTCGCATCTTTTAATGAATTTCAGTGGATAACCATTATCTTTTAACACATTAATGACGTGTTTTCTCTCCTTACGTTTACCGGCATTTGAAGATGGTATTTTTTCCGCTCTATCAAGGAGGGTGTTGACGACGGATTGTTTATGTTGTACATGATGATGTGACTTATAATGTAAGTATCTGTCAGTGTGGGTTGCCTTTCTGAATACATCTGCTTGTATGTGACCTTCTTTTCGCGTTGTGATGGTGTCGAGAAACGCAATATGGTTCTGCATGGTGCTCCATTTCTATGGTAAATTGTATATTCGGGTCTACAGAATTTAAATGGGCATGAAACTCGTCCACGTACTGTTTCTTTAGACAAGAATGGCCATCATCGATGTACCTGTACCACCAACGAGGAGGATGTATGGCAGTGGATATCGCAATTTCTTCAATATGTTCCATTACGATGTTAGCGATGGTGGCGCTTATCGGAGAGCCCATTGCACAACCAGATATTTGTTGGAAATATTGGTCGTTGTTTGTAAAATAGCTGTTTCGAAGTACAAACTCTGTAACCTGACGATGTTTGTAACGGAAACATCGGTCCTACACGACAATTGTTCATCATCTAGAAGTCTGCGTTTGGTCACTTGTAATGCGAGCTCGATGCGGATTGAAGTGAACAAGGAAATCGCATCGAAGGATACCATAACTTCATCTTCCTGGTCTTTGACTTGTTGAGCAAAAGCGGCGCTGTTTTTTACTGAATATTTACTTAAGGGCGATAGAACTGTAACTAAGTATTTTGATAGATTGTAGGTTGGAAAACCAATGCAACTGGTTATGGGTCCTAGAGGTATATTAATTTTATGGGTTTTCGGTAAACCGTAAAATCTTGCAGGAACGCCGTCCGTGCTGTGAAGATGGAAATAGAGTCTGTCATGTATTTGTTTCTTGTTGGGATCATGTTCTGAAGGTAGTGTTTTTATTTCTTGTAGGAGCTTGTTAAGATCTTTTTCAACTTTGGATGTCGGATTTCTACGTTTATCAGTTATCTTTAAGTAAGTTTCTTTGTCGCTTAGTATAGCTGATCGATCTTCATTTTGTAGTCGCTGGAATTCATGATGACAATAGCAAAAAACAGCACCGCTTTTGCTCAACAAATCAAAGACCACCGGATTCTGGAAGATGAAGTTATGGTATCCTTCGATCAGTTCGATGTGATTTCCTTGTTTACTTCAATCCGCATCGAGCTTGCGTTACAAGTGACCAAACGCAGACTTCTAGATGATGAATGTCGTGTATGACCGATGTTTCCGTTACAAACATCGTCAGGTTACTAGAGTTTGTACTTCGAAACAGCTATTTTACAAACAACGACCAATATTTCCAACAAATATCTGGTTGTGCAATGGGCTCTCCGATAAGCGCCACCATCGCTAACATCGTAATGGAACATATTGAAGAAATTGCGATATCCACTGCTATACATCCTCCTCGTTGGTGGTACAGGTACGTCGATGATAGCCATTCTTGTCTAAAGAAACAGTACGTGGACGAGTTTCATGCCCATTTAAATTCTGTAGACCCGAATATACAATTTACCATAGAAATAGAGCACCAGAACCATATTGCGTTTCTCGACACCATCACAACGCGAAAAAAGGTCACATATACAAGTAGATGTATACAGAAAGGCAACCCACACTGACAGATACTTACATTATAAATCACATCATCCTGCACAACATAAACAATCCGTCGTCAACACCCTCCTTGATAGAGCGGAAAAAATACCATCTTCAAATGCCGGTAAACGTAAGGAGAGAAAACACGTCATTAACGTGTTAAAAGATAATGGTTATCCACTGAAATTCATTAAAAGATGCGACTCGAAAAGAAAATCTAACGCGGTTCTCAACTTTGATAACAGTTCCAGTGAACATGCCCGCAACCCAAATGACAACAACATTGCACCCAACGAACGGTCAACATTTGTCGTCCTATCATTCATCAAAGGCATCTCTGAAAAGATAGCAAGAACACTCAGAAGAGAAAATGTGAAAGTTGGCTACAAACCCATTAATACACTCTACCACCAATTTCCAAAACCTAAGGATAAACAAAAAACTGAACAAACAAACGGTGTAATTTACAAGATTGACTGTTCACAATGCGCTTTCACTTATTACGGACATATCAACAGAGCCCGAAGACCAGGATAAACGAACCCAAAAGAACTGTAAAGAACCTTGATAAATACTCAAAAATAGCTCAACATGTAGAACAAAAGAACCATTGTCCATATTTTAACACCATCACCATGATCATGAATAAGTCAGACAATTACCATCAACATATTCTAAGGATTTGGGGTGAAGGAAAATTCGAGTGTAGAATATATACATTTTAAGACCAAACCGGGACCAGTTGCGAAAAATTCAACTACACAGGCCTTCCGGCAGGAATTGAACCCACGACCTTGCGATTCTAGTGCAATGCTCTGACCACTGAGCCACGGAAGGCGTTGCCGAGAGCTTGATCGAGAGTTCTGTATATATAATAAGGTGGTAATGCCAGGAGAGAAGAATTGGGTATATTATAAGTAATATTGGGCATTTCACTCGATTACATAGCATGTAAGGATTTGGGGTGAAGGAAAATTCGAGTGTAGAATATATACATTTTAAGACCAAACCGGGACCAGTTGCGAAAAATGCAACTACACAGGCCTTCCGGCAGGAATTGAACCCACGACCTTGCGATTCTAGTGCAATGCTCTGACCACTGAGCCATCAACGTCTGTTTCTTGAAGCGTGGTATTCACAATTACCATCAACGTCTGTTTCTTGAAGCGTGGTATTCATTAGGACCCTAACGCTCACAATGACCATATAGAAATACCTGATGTTTATAAGTCACTTTTTTAACACTATACATGTATACTCATTAGCATAACTTGGACCTATTTAAGTCTGTTTTGACTTTTAATATATTTTAATATATTTTTAACCGACGAAGACCGTAGTTGTTCGGTCGAAACGTCTCAATAAAGTTTTATAAACGTTGTATATACGTTTTTAACTAGTCAGTGACAAACCAGTTTCAACTCTTTTTAAATTATGACAAATCCTGGCTACAATTTTAGTATTTTTCATTTAATATAATATATATATATATATATATACTGTATTTCTATCACAAATACAGTGTATCATACTTGAATTTCATTGGCTAATGCAGGAGTTTATATATTAACTAATTAAATTGACCAATCACAAAATGCATAGTAATGTATATTACATGTCACTTGAGCAATGATTAGTGGAGCCAGCAGTTGTTCTGTTAAGCAATAATGGCACTGAAATTATAATGGGTGGCAAATGACAGAAGAAATTAAACATTTATGCGAAGTAATAAATTAAACTACAGAAAAGAAAAAAGGGTACAAATTGTTTAAAATGGAATTTATTATTAATGGTAAGATCATTAAATTGTTTATTTATTCATTTAAAACAAAATAACTGCAGACAAAACACATTTCAAAATTACACTTGCTATTGCCAAGATTTTGTGATGTAATAACTACTTTGCTAAAATGAATGTTTCTTTCAACTTTTTGTAATTTTTACATATCAAACAAGTGGAAATATATTGTTTCAATATTGTACATTACATGAAAACCCATGCTAAATTATGCAAGAAAACTTTACTTTTCCATCAGTTACCAACCATCATGGCATCACCATACGGGACCAAGGAAAATCATGGCCAGAAATTGCGGACATTTGAGCCAGCGCTGACTGTACAGCAGCCTTTCGCAGAGTTCCCTATAAACTCCTCGGTGACCCCTACAATCGCTCACCGCTTCTCTATTTCGGTATGAAATGAAATATGGCTTCCCGTGCAGAATTTTACGAGGTGGAAAAAATCATAGAAATCACACTCTTACAGCTTGTGCACTTTGCCTCACTACAAGCTCTTCTCAGCAAGCCATTGATCCTCTTGCAGTCTACCTTTATTTGTACTCGGTAATGCCTGATGAAAGCGTTCAGAATTTGAACGTACGAGTAGGGTCGTAACACTTCTCCATCTTTGAGATCACGCCAACTTCTAAGCTGCTGCAGTGGAATATTTATTGTGAACGCTATTTTTTCTTCCGACACACTTCTCTTTTTGACGTGATTTGAACAGTGATTTGTAGACAATACAACTTTCTGCTTGAATTGTGATAAACTGAACGCTTTTAGTATATTAATATGGTCAGTCGAGTTGTGACATGTTAAAAACATAAAAATTCGCGGGATTTTGCAACCGGAAGTAAAAGTGCAACGCGTTTATAAGCTGTCCAGGCTGACTGGTTTACTTCATTCTCCGTGGCATTAGAAAGCCCGGGTTCTAAGCTTTATTTTGGTATCAAACATGGCGGCAGAATCTGGAAAATCACAGTTTTTCTAGCGAAAGGTTAAGGCTACTTTCGCTATTTCTGGTATATATGGCGAGCTGTTTGATTCACTTGTCTGTCTTCGACTTTTGTATTTTCTATCTCCAAAATGTACGCTGTTAATGGTCATAAATCTGGCTGAAAATCTCAGTGTGTACTAAAGATTATGTTGGCTTCGAGGAACGAACTCGGCAAACTTACTCCAGTTTAAGGATGTTCGACTAGCGACTGTTAAAGCTGATGACTTGTAAGATGTTTTCGATTTCTGTACAAGGGATTCACAAGCACAGATTGCAAATTTGAATGTAAGATTGTACCGTGAATTTTACGGCATTTTGAGTTAAAATACTATCTATGAGATTTGAATTATGTTCTAGAAGAAGAAACCAACACGGCAAATAATTCAACGGCCCATTCAATTGCTTTTATTTTGAAATGTTTTTTCTTTTCTATACATTTTCCTATCAGTGCAGACGCCATTTTAGTAACGAAATACGCACATGCGCATTGTCGATGTCCGCAATTTCTGGCTATGAGGAACCCGTACCGAAATGGCAGCGCTGCAGATGTAATTTTTCTTGACTGCAAGTCAAAATGCATTTAAACTGCAGCGCGTCTGCATTACAAATTGATGAAATCACTTAAGCAAAGCGCTGCACATTGAATGCGCAGTCTGCGCAGTCAAACAAAGTTTTCAAATTCAGTGTGCAGTCAATATGCAGCTAATCAGCATTGCACATGGAACTATTTCCACATTAAAATTATTTTAGAGCATATATATAAGGACATATATTATGTAGATTTTCTATTTTTATACAGAGGATATGGTAATGTTAGTGAATTGAAATGCAAGTGAAAGAAGGGAATGATGTTGTGCCAAATGTTTGTTAGTGTTGTCCATAGAATGGAGCTAGGGACTTTTATGCATGGATAGCGTGTGCTGTTAGGGCGCTGCCTCTCACCAATAGTTAAGCCCAGTTAGATGGGGTTAGTACTTGGATGGGTGACTGTCTGGGAACAACCCCATTCTCAAGCTTGGGACTCATGTGAGTAGAGTTTAGTTGGTCTCTCCTGTGCTCCGAGGCTTCTCCGGTTTTCCTCCCTCCATAAAATCAACACCTAGGGCTTAGCTGGGATCCGTGGTCTGAACTGTGTCATATGGTGGCTGCTTAAAGCGCCTTTGATATGCCTTGACACAGCCACGTTGAAAAATCCTTAGGAGAAATTTGATTGTAAAGATACACGTTTGATGTATTCTCATTAGGGAAAAATAAGCTGTGACTTAAATAGGCCACGTGGCTTAAATAAGTCATGAACAGCTCATATACATGTACATGTACATAAATGGTCAATTCTTGAATAAGGTGTGGCTTATTTTGGACTAGCTTCAACCCTGGGCTTATTTTAGGGTGTGCTTATATGGAGGCGAGCCAGCCCAGGTACCTTGGGCTAGCCCACTTTCAAGCCTAAAAATAAGTGGCCGGACATGGACATTGTTCGGCACAAAAAGGGTAACTGTCCGGCACAACTGCTTTTGTGTCACACAGTTTGTCCAGCAGCATATGAAACTGTTTGCAACTGCATTTGAATATTACTGGTAAACAAATTTACTAGAATGAAATCAAAGCTGCATGTCTGAATATACTTGTTACATGAAAAAGTTAACTACAGCTTAAACTAGCTTCAATGAGTTTGCAAGATGAATTTGCAAGATCCACACGGCAACAGCTTTGACTGCTTGCACCCAAAACTTTCCGGGAAAACCTGAGTACTAACTCCTTAAAATTTGCCCAGTCCCATGTTTGTCCATGCTGCCTGACCACATGGAAATTTTGAGTAATGGCTTCTCTCAACCTGAATCCGCAATACATTTATTTTTCCCTAGGGAAAAATATGAAAACCGGAAGTAGATGGTCAGGTTCAGTTTGTCTTTGTATTTTCCAGTTTTATTTCATTAAAAACAATGTCTGAAGGTTTTGCTCAACATTATTTTGTCATTTAACACTTGATATATAACAAAACACTTATTTACTGGTACCTTGGGAAAACAGTGTGTTTTGTGGCCCCCCAACAGCTTGTTGTTGCCCTCAGCTTCGCCATCGGGAACAACGGTAGTCTTGGGGCCACAAAACACAGTTTCCCTCAGCGCCAGTAAATAAGTGTTAAATATATATTATTATGGTAATTCTCATGTCAGGCACCCTTGTTCTCCCCAAGTGTCCAGTGTCAGGTACCCTTGGAAAAATTATTTTCAGGCCTGCCACTTTGCTAGCTGGGCCAGCCTGCCTAGTGAGTGCCCTAGTCGAGATCTCAGCTCTGTGAGACTGAGATCTCAGTTACCCAGGCTGTTTCCCCCCCCTATGTAAACACTATTGACCAGGCTAGTCCACCTACCCAGGCTGGCATTAAGAGCTTTGTACATACAACAAACTTTGTTTTTATCAGCTTTTTTTTGACATATTAATTAGTTCCGCTTGTTCATGTACACGAGACTTCGTATCTCACCAGAACTGATAAATTATGCAATTAGCACAATCAAGTCAGCCCAGCTAGGTGAGCTAGCCCTTCTCATGTAAACACAATAAAAATCATCTCAGCCAAGTGGGCTAGCCTTTTGCCTTTTACATAAATATTATATAAAAATATAAACAAAATTACTAATATTGTAAGTTTTGTTCACTCACCAACTTCAGCTGTCATAGAAGCTAGACCCCCATAAAGAAATGGCCTCCAATCCATTGTGGCTGATAGGTTAAAGGACTTCTGAGTTACGATAAGTAAAGGAAAAGAAAAAAAATACGCATATATAGGAAAAATTGTCAAAGTTTATATGACTTATGTTGATCACGAGAAACAAAGTGTCAAGTTGCAACGTGTCTGCATGTGAAGCCGCATTATTTTGAGACAGCGTTACCATTCGCCATTGATGCGCGCGAGGTTGCCATGGACTTTGTTATTCTCTGTCTCATGCAAAGCAATTTGATTGGTCAAACGAGTAGAAGAAAACCAATAAGAAGAGAGAAATTTAAAGCCCGGCTAGAACAAATTTGAGGAGACATTCTATTATAGTCATTCCAGCTGTTCGACTTCGAGAAGACGCTGTAAAGTTTTAGAACTGCTGAGCTCCGTTTTAAATTTACTATTTGTAAACTTCAGAATAGGCAAGAAATTATGAAATCTCAAAGATTTTCCCTCTCGGTCAGTCAAAGGAACACCAAGGTTTGTATACGAGAGGCAAATAGAATGGCGTTTGCTTATGAATGACGACGATTGAAATTATCCGGCGTGGACAATTAAACAGTATTTTATAAATCTTTTCAACTTTTTAGGAGAGTACCACTACGGGAAGTTCAACTAATTCGACAGTCATGACTTCAGATAGAAGAAAGTCGAACGACAAGGTGAAGAGAATGGCCGAAGAATCGCCAAATAACGCCCCAACGAGGAAGAGGTCTGCTTTAGGCGATATGACGAATGTAAGTCCTGAATGCTTAGTCACATGTGATACCATGGATAGTAAAAAGACATTTTACTATCCATGGTGATACTGACGACTTTGTTTATGCCGTGGTTTATGCTACCGTACCTTCTTCACATTTAAATTTGTTAACATTATTTTATCGTTTAGGCGTACGAGTCCAAGACCAGAAACGGAAAACCAAATTCGAAAGTTGTGGCGAAACCTAAAGCGGACAAGAGTATAAACGGTGTTCGTCGGCCTACAAATGTTCAGACGCGTAGAAAGTCTAAGAAAAATACCGAGAATCTAGAAGAGTCGACACGTGTTTCTTCACAAGAGTCGGGGTATGTTGACCATTATATATAAACGATACGTGATACGTCTAAGTCGAAGTCGAAACCAAGCGGTGCATGTTGTGCTGTGCTTTGTTCAGTGGTCTGAATATATTATGAAATAATTTGTTTCCACGTGTTTTATTCTTTTACAGAATTATCGAGAACGTCGAACCTATCTTCACTGAAGAAGATCTGAAAGATATCCTGTCACCTGATGAAAGTGAACAACAACCCGAAGAGATTAGGTAATTTTCTTGTATTTTAGTTAAGCTACCTATCTGTGGTTGGTATTTGTAATTTATGTAGACACTGTGGAAGTTACTCATTATTCGTGCCCTTCAAAATCCTGTTTTGTTGATAATTTTAGTATAAAACATGAAAATAGTGATCCAAAATCGACGCTGGATTCAACGACGGTAAGTCTTTATACTCCTACAGTAAATATTCAACATATTTCTGGTAGTGACAATGCCAATATATCGTAGCTGCAATTATCATTAATTTCTATTTAGGAAGTTGAAGTTGAAAAACCAGCCTTCACTGATATTGATACAGATATTATTGATGAATTTTCTGTAGCAGAATATGCCAATCAAATTTTCAAAAATATGAGAAAAAGAGAGGTACTGTAAAAGTCGAAATTAGTTCAAAATACTGTTGGGTGTGCCTGTAGAAATTTTAAATGGGTACCACTAGAGTTGACTGGGGCTGCAAATTGTCTGAACATTCAAATTTAAAAGTGCTGGCCTATATATAAGAGAGACCTTTAGCAAGTTTAATAAAGGCCCAGTTAAAGCTGCAAGACCATGGTAAAATGACTTGGGGGGAGGGGGGGGGTGGTGTGGGTGTGACATGGTTCGATCTCCAAGAAATTTTGGATTTCTAGGAAGGTGTATTTAATAAACTGAAAGCTACAATTCACATTAAGGTACTTTTATTTTATTTATTAAACGATTACATTAAACCATTTATGGTGCCATTACACATTGGGTTTAGGGTATCAAATTATCCAATCATGTCTGAAGTTTATCAACTCATAAAATTTACTTTGTTGGAATTGGAGCTGTCAAAAATTGATATAAATTACACTAGTCTACAGTACGGTATTTATTCCAATGATGCCCTGAGGCGTTTACTAGTATTAGAGGGAGGTCTTTATTTCAAATTTGATATTTCAATTATTAAAATAAAAAAAAACGTCATACAAATGTTCACACAATCTCATCATATATAAATAATAACTAAAAAGTTCATCATATACGTCCTTAACATCCGAATAAGCAATTAGAAACAAAAAAATGTTCGCACAATTTACATGTAACAATCAATTGTTTACAAAATATCAAGATTCTTGGAGAAGAACTGACGCGTATCAAAGAGAAATGTAGTATACTCACTTTGACATTGAATATGAGCAGTCTTGACTCTGCAAAAAACCTCGTCTTCTTAAAAGTTATTCGGTTAAAAAATAAAGCGCGCTGGCATTGTATCTTCGTTTTACATTTTGTGTTTACAGGTATATTTGGAGTTGCATTTATTCAGGGGGCGTTTATTTGATAGTGGTTGTTAATTAGAATAAATCGGTATACAGTATATATAAATAACATGAGCACTGATTGTAGTCTGAGCCTACGTTGTTTGTGGCCAGCTCGAAGCTCACCCAAGTTACCTTGTTATTTAGGTATCACAAATTTGATTAGATTCAATTTGATAGGGGGGGGGGGTTATATCTGGAGACGCCCGCTACGCCTTTACAGGTGAGACACCCTGAAGGTACACAGCAACCTTACTACTCAAACCAGTTAGAGCGAGACATTGATGATTATTTCTTGTTAACTGCAGAACAATTTCAAAACAATAGCGTGGTATATGCTCATGTACCACCTGATAAACATCCAATTGTTAATGTACATAACAAGCTATCACGTGGTACATAAGAATACACCACGTGTTTGCTTTGAAATTGATCTGAGGTTAACGAAACTGTCGCTAAAAATCGTCTGGCTCCCTAGACTGCATGGTTTGTGAGTAGTAATTAGAGCTGGAAGTGCTCGCATACACTTAGAACTACAGCTGTACGTTGTGCATAATATTCAATCGGTGAATTCGGGAGCTGGCCTGGCCATGCATGAGTTTTAAACTGGGTGAGTTTACCCGCGCAATCGAATTCATGCAGTTGCCGGAATTGACTGAAAATGTTTAGCTTTGCACATCAGTGCTTATTAATAGCCTTAATAGTCCACTGGTAGAGGACCGAGCATCTCAACAAAAAAATTTACGACCACACTACCGGCTACAAAATACATGCAGTATGCAAAATACATGCAGTATGCATGTATTTTGTAGCCGGTAGTGTGGTCGTAAATTTTTTTGTTGAGATGCTCGGTATTTTGTAACATATTCAACAATCATGTCCTTTTTATTTTCTTGTAATATAGGAACTGTACGTGTTGAGACCGTACCTGAGCGAGCAACCGAAGATTAACGCCCACATGAGGGCCATTTTGGTCGACTGGCTTGTCGAAGTTCAAGAAAACTTTGAGCTGTACCACGAAACACTTTACCTTTCCGTTAAAATAGTTGATCATTATTTGGAGAATAACGTGATTGAGAGAGACCAACTTCAGTTGCTTGGAGCTACGGCAGTATTTTTGTCCAGTAAAATTGAGGTAATTTTCTTGGCGGCTAGTACGGCGCTATGCCTACAGCTGCTTTTTGTATCTACAGGTAGCGCAAACATGTAGTGCTTATAATACCAGCAGCATGGATGTTTCTATAATATATTATGTGCCTGACTATGTTTTGAAGTTGCCCAGATGCGGGAAATGACAAGCGACCTAAGCGCCCAGTAAACTCGTTCTCTGAGACTGGTTTGGCGCTGCGGCCGAGAAGCATAGTTAAGATTATGCAGTCAACCTCGTAGTGACCGAACGGCATTGCGAACCATACACATCTGCACCGTGCATGTAACACTCCTCGCGAAACTTGCAGCATTGATCACTAAGCGGCATTTTTCGAGCGAAGCGACTTTTTTACTTTTTTCTTTTGGCTGATTAGTTCCACCCGAAAGCTTACGAGAAAAAAGAAAACGCGACATTTTTCGTCAAGTGGAAAACTACCTTAGCACGCAGAACCTGCATGTACGCAATGCGTACCTATGTTTATAAATATTGACAGACCCGACTACTCGAATGAGAATGTTTCGCTTACCTGCATGTACATCGTTTTTTACTTTTATTTAATTTCCAGGAGAGGCACCCACCTTACTTAGACGACTTTCTCTTCATTTGTGACGATGCTTACAAAAAGTCCGACCTTCTCAAAATGGAAGTCAAAGTTCTTGCTTCGTTGGATTACTGCCTAGCTATCCCCATTCCTTATCGCTTTCTACGAAGATTTGCAAAGGTAAGTAAAAAGCATGAAAACTGAGATGCAACGACTGCCTCTCACCAATAGTTAAGCCCGGTCGGACGGGGTTAGTACTTGGATGGGTGACCGTCTGGGAATAACCTCGTTCTCGAGCTTGGACCATGTGAGTAGAGTTTAGTTGATCTCTCCTGTGCTTCGAGGGTTTTTCGCCGGGTTCTCCGGTTTTCCTCCCTCCGTAAAATCAACACCTAGGTCTTAGTTGACGGATCCGTGGTCTGAACTGTGTTGTTGGCGGCAGCCTTAGACTACCCTACTATGTTACATGTAATTGAAATACCCTTTAAGGTGTGATATGCCTCAACACGGCCACGGTGAAAATTTCTAAATTGCCTGATAAGCCACCCATAACATTGTAATGCGCATTTGATCATATCCACATGTTAATTTGCGCAATAGAAATATTAAATCATTAAATCATTATATTGCCATCGCTGAAAATCAGGGCGCCTGCTGAAAATACACCTTAAAGGGTATTTCAATTACATGTAACATAGTAGGGTAGTCTAAGTAACTAAAAACTATTTTTATAACATTATATACTAATACCGGCAAAACGCGATTATAGTACTATCCGCCATCTTGTTTCAATATTGTACCAATAGTAAGTAATTCACTTGGACGTTGGTGTCACGTCACAAGCTGGGGTAAATATAAAATTAACTTTGCTGATAGCCGAGTGCTCCATGCTTTTGAAAGTACATGTTGTACGTAGTGCAATGATGTGAAAATGACTTCCCTAGAAGCGAGCTTTGCCGACATGCGTATACGTATCGGTATAACTAGATACAGTAAGTAAAGATTTTGCTTTACCCAGCTTGACGTCGATGCATGTATCAATCAAAAAATTATCCAAGGTTGACACGATTGCTTTTTTTGTCGACGCTGTCCACTAAAATGGTTTGTGTTCTTTCTATGCAGGCTGCTGGAAGTAACATGGAAACACTGACGCTAGCCCGCTATATCCTTGAGACATCTCTAATGGAGTATGACTTTATCACAATTAAAGCTTCAAAAATGGCTGCTGCTTGTCTCAATCTCGCCATGGCGATGAAAAACCTTCACGAATGGACTCCGACATTAGTCCATTATACAGAGTACACTCAGGAAGATTTGTCCGAACTTGTTGCCAAACTGAATGTTGTGATTTCTGTTCAACCAAAGAGAAATTTGCGAACTGTTCATTGTAAATATTCACACCCGGTTTTCTACCAAGTTGCAAAAACTCCAGTTTTGGATGTCCTTGCGATGTAGTGGCATTGCGATATGAATTCAGCTTTTACAACTTTGAAATGATATATACTTTGACAAATATTAGGAGAATATATTAACACTTTATTTTACGTAGATTTTTAGTTCAATGTATAAATCTTTTAGAACCTCTTAGAATTCGAATTCTTTAGCTCTGTATCGTGTAAATAGATTTGACACAACCTTGTACATATACCTCTTGTTCAACCATTAAAGAATTTATCGAATCCGATAGCTTGCGTTGTCTAAAACATTGCTCTATTGCTGATTTAAATTAATAACAAACACATGCAAGTACGTTGTACCTCTACTCTTTTCGCACAGTGTTAGAAAACGTTAATACTTGCTTGCGAGTTGTAGGGTTCAGAAACTAATTAATTGTATAAATAAGTATAAAGGCTTATTCAAATCTGTGACAAAACTGCAAAACCATCAGCATTTATTATATATTACGCGGCTATAATTTCCGCTTCTACGATTATTACTACAACTATTGGTTTTCGGTTTAGCCTCCTTCGCAGACGTTCTTATGACCCGAGAGCTACATTCCATTCCCTTTGTGTACATGGGCATTGAAATTACACCATTGTCGTGCTAAATAATTAAAGCCGTGCTGGGCTAGTGTTGTGTGTAATTTGTTTAGTCGAAAGCTAATATATATTTTGAAACGTTTAGCCTAGAATTTACGAAGAATATAGACCTTATTCAAAAATGGCTGCCGAATAAAAATTCTTTTATGTGGATATAAATTAGCCCTTATGACCTCTTTTAAAGTAAAAATTCTTTTGAATTTCGCACATGAAAACGAGTTCATAAGGGCTAATTTATATGTATATAAAAGAATTTTAATTCGGCGGCCATTTTTGAATAAGGTCTATTGTTTTGATTATATAAGTTCTTGCTGCCTATGCAAACAAATAAGCGTGAAAATCGGTGTAAAGCGTAAGAGCGTTGAGAGAAATTTAAGATTGTAAACAAAAGCTCAAAGGTGTTAACGGTTTTATAGCGTCTGAAACGACTGCCCAAATTAGTTTACTTGAAAGCTAATATTTCGCTCACTATAGCTCAGAGCTTTACAAAATTTACGAAGAATGGTATTATGAATATGTTCTTGCTGGTCGTGTAAATAAATCTGTGCGAAACGTTTTAAAAAAGCTAGAAGTGTCGGCGAAATCCTGTATCTAGTGGAAACCTCGATGTTATTCAGCTTCATATTCCATGCAGTGGCGCTTTTAACTTTATTTGATGTACATGTATTCATATTGCGATTCACAGTTACAACATCTTATTGATTCCATTTACGCAAAATTTTTACTAAATTATAAGCAATAGTTTTCGAAATATTGGTTCAAACTTCAAACATTGAAACACAGATAACCCAACCGCACACTAGGTTTACAGTAAGTTGTTGTACTTAATATTATATATAAACTTGGAAAATGTTATTGCCGTATTTTAACTTATAGTTCTGTAATCATTAAAATAAACGTACTTTTGACAGTTCGTCTCGCATGTTGTTTACCTTCAGTAAATAATAATGGGGTCGAACGCCGTTCGAAACACTATTGTCGCCACAAGTTTTCAACTCACTGAAGATGAACAACATGAGAGTCAAAAGTAAGTTTATTTTAATGATTTACAGAACTATAAGTTAAAATACGGCAACATTTTCCAAGTTTATATATAATATTAAGTACAACAACTGTAAACCTAGTGTGCGGTTGGGTCACTGTGATTGAAACGGCAGCTCAAGGTCGGAGGTCCGGTTTCCAGATATTGGAAGTCTGGCTCTGATTGGTCAACAATTGGAAAGAAATTTACTGTAGTGAACCAAACACGAGTGGCAAGGCTTGAAATATTAGGGACTTCCCAAATCCAGTAGGGAAATTCACGAAAAGATCCTTTCTCTCTTTGCCGACGTATTTTATAGCATGCTCTTGATGTTTATTCAACCTTTTAATGCTAAAAACTTGACAAACTTTGATAAGCGCACTCTCGATACTTTTTGTCATTTCAGATTTGCCTTCGCTCCTTTGTTTCCACGCGTTTGCGTGTTTATCCTGCTCTGTTTTTAAGAGGTAAATTGTGATTGGATAAAAATGTATTACGTCACGGAAATCAAATCCCGGCTCAGGTTCGCAGACTAGTTGTTTTCGTGGGAGGCACGAGGGCAGAAAAAAGGTCTGGGTTTGCAGGCTACAATCGTTGCCAAAATCACTTGCCTCCCCGTGACATTCCCTCCCGTCCCGTGTCACTTAACTGTGTCGGCATTAAAATTACCCCGTCCCCTCCTCCCAATCCCAATGTTGTCCTAGTCGAGACAGGTGTACTAACAGCCAATCGCTGCAATCCTGGTCAAAATCACTCGGAAACCTTGCGTTAAATAACATCTGCCACCCTCCCACACCCCCCCATTCAATGTTGATAAACATTTGCACTGAACATACTTTGCATTTCATTTAATTTCATTTCTAAGCAACATTGAACAGGGGGGGCGATGTTTTTGTACATAATTTTAGGAATTAATGCGCTTAACTTCTTTTTACGCGTCTGAGTGAAATGTTTGCCAGGATTATGGCTATGATGCTTCACTAATTAAATGACAACATTAAAATGGGGGGAAGGGGGCAGCAATGGATTACGCAGTGTTTTGTGTGTTTCGTGCCAACAATTTTGGCAACGATTGCAGGTTTCTCGTGCAATTCAAGAAACAAGAACCATACACACACTCGTGAGTTTTTCAAATAACTCAAATAACGCTCGTCGTTCGAACTCTTGCTACTTTGAAATCTTTGAAAAACACACTTGTTGCGCATGGGCAATGTTTTACGATATATACAAGATCTTACTGTCGTGGCAATAGAAGCGTTCCTAAAATATTGTTGCAATATATTCCTCAAGTTGAACATTTCATTTGCCGATAAGATTCGTTGACAACTTCCTGTTTTGAATCCTGTTTTGAATTTGATTGGTGTTAATAACCCTGTTTCTTATTGGTTGCTTAAAAACCAGAAACCAATCAAATTCAAAACAGGAAAGTTAGCAATAATTTTCATCAAATGAATTGGCAGACGTTCCCCACCCGGGAAACGAGCGACTCCGGGATAATCCGTTTCACATCGATATTTCATTGTCTGATGAACATGATTACTCTTCTTCCGGATAACAAGAATCCTGTGATGGCGTGAACGGATTATCCCAGAGCCTCTCGTTTCTCGCCCGCTGGGTAAGGGGAACGTGGGACTCTGGGAACGAGATTGATGAATTGGTCAAACACAGCAAATAAATTGCTAAAAATATTTTAGGAACGCTTCTATTGCCACGAGAGTAAAGCTGGTGAACTGCCAAGGTCTTAGGGACCGAAGTACTGACGTTTCAAGCCAACGCCTTTCATTAGATTACAATTTACTCCGAGAAGCTCGAAATATACAGTACCCCGTTAATACTCTAAAATCTCGTCAGTTTACTACCTAGCTTTAAAGGGCATATGACTCGAAAATTAAGTTTGTCTTATTGAAAAGAACATTTAAAATGATCAAATAACATCTTTTTGCAGTTTTTGGTTTCCTTACTTCGTTTTTGAGATATTCCAGATTGTTTGATATGCAAATGACACAACGTTTTACGTCACATGTGCATAATGATTATCAGAAAAGGTTACATATCTTCTATGCATTTAAGAACAATGAATTTCTTGCATCACATGAATGACAATTTGCGTGTCATAAGGTATTGTTACCGAAAGCCCAAATTTCTCAAAAAACGAACTACAGTATCTATGGCTAACTTTGAGAGTTAATTAGTTAGTTAGTAACAATATTTATTCAGGAAGTCCACTCACAAAAGTGATTTTCAGTGGAGCCCTGCATAGGTAAAACATATACATACATATTTATATATAACAGATATAGCAGAAACGGTACGGTATAACAGATACGGAATCAGAACAATATAAATGAAAAATTACAAAACTAAAAATTAAAGTTTTAAATGTTTCTTAAGTTTAAGTTTAAATAATGAAAAAAGTTCAATGTTCCGAAGTTCTTCTGGTAAAGTGTTCCAGTCTTGAGCACCGTGGTAGGGTGAATGACTGTTTCCCCCAGTTCCTGTTGACTCGTTGTAAGTGTAATTTATGTTTGTTTCGGGTGTTGTAATTGTGGATATCAGTAGTGTGTTTGAAATTAAAATCAGAGTCAACGTCATTGTTTAAACATTTATACATGATAAGGCAACGGTGAAAGAGCCTGCGCACTGATAGGGGTTGCCAGTGTAAGGATCTCAGTGATTCGGTGGCTGCCGAGAGTGGATGGAGATCAAGAATAATTCTTGCAGCTTTGTTGTGAAGGACTTGAAGATGGTCCATGAGGACAGAATTGTTTTTATCACCCCAGACAGAATCAGCGTAGTCAAAGAGCGGCATAACAAGACTGATTACTAAAGTAAGGCGGGATTCGAGAGATAGAAGGTGCTTAATTCTTCCGATGACGCCAAAGCGTTGGTAGATTTTCTTAGAAAGTATTTCAATATGATTTGACCAAGATAATGACTGACTCAACGTTACACCAAGATACTTAAAACATTCGACACGGTTTAATGGGCAGTTGTTGATGAGTAAATTGATGTCCTTAAGTTTCGTTAACTTTGCATTACTTCCAAACACCATGAATTTACATTTAGAAGTGTTAAGAGTTAACCGGTTTGTGGCAAACCATTTGGATAAGATTAGGAGGTCAGAGTTAAGCTGTTCTTCTAAGTGAAAAGCGGATTTACCTGAACAATACAGAACAGTGTCGTCTGCGTAGAGGGAGATATAGCGCGAAGACTATACACCAGATTTCCTTGACATTTTCAGTGAGTGCTCCTGCCATGCTCCTCTGTTCATATAAGACGACAAAAATGCGCTCGACAAATGTTTTACTTCATAGACATTTTAAGCCAGCCAGAGTAGCGTCAAATCAAAGTTGTGTACTGCATAGGCAGTGTTGAAACACAAATCAAAATATAGTAAGGTTGGATATACTGCCGAAACATGGAACATAGAAGTCTAACGCTTGGAGCGAAGGCAATTTGCCAGAGAGAAAACGTAAGAAAAAAAGATGAAGAAAACGTTAGACTATACCTTCCATGTTTCGGCAGCATATCCAACCTTACTATATCGATTTGTATTCCTAATATATTTATGTTACTCAAATATTACTCACCACAAAATGGTGTAAAATGAAACTTTGAATTTGATTTACTTCTCTTCAGCTTCCAATCTCCCTGCAGCTGCGGCTAAGCAAGCTAGATTACACACATCATGCAAAGCTTTAAACAACATGTATGTCAGTATTAGTTAACAAATTTAACGAAACAAATAGCAAAATAAAATATAATTTATTTCTTTAATTTACATCCTTTATAGTAAATACAGGTAACGACCAGTTTTGATATTTGTACTAAGCAGCAGAGTCACAAAGCCCGTAACTAGTAATGAGTTGACCGAGTCAGTTCACTCGGTAACAATGTATTTTTCGTGTGAAAAATACGAAACGAAAGGAAAGAGAGACTTTAGAGATACTTTATAGACCTCTATACCCAGTCCCTTTTAGGGAAAATTGCGCCAGAGAAAGGCGGAGTAGGAATTGGGTACTCCGAATAATATTAAACAATAACTCATAAATCCAGCTAAGGGCCTGAGATTAATTGTCATGGATTTAGACAACAATAAATTGGTTATTAAACTGATGTTACTGACAGAACGTTTACATATAATGAACTGTCGTCCAGTAAACCATCTTGAGATAACTTATCACATTCCACAAAGCAAAGTGCCCGAACCGTGAAAGACAAGATGATACAGTTAACCAGATTAGCTAACATGGCGGAGAATGTATTCGCATGTAAGCACTGCCTTTATTTTCCTTGCTACCTCTTGCTGAGCACAAAGAAAAACTCAGGCTCTACTCGCAGGATAAAGCAGTGTCAGACAATTTAGATAAAACGTAAATAGTTTGTGCTTTTTTGAGAAAATTCGAGAAATGAAATAATTACCAAACACAACTCACGTGTTATTACTCAGATTAACCATCTGCATCGTTCTTTACAGCCAAAAGCATGCAGTGGCTGATAAAAGAACCAGATTATCCACCCAAATAGCGTACCTAGACGAAGGAATTATATGCTTTGCACTGCCTAAATTTAAAGATAATTACTTGTACATGTATGTACAGGTGTAGTAATTAACTATGAGTACATGATGAACAGATAACGGCTAATTTGGTTCCGTACAGTATTTAATAAAAATTCAGGTCGAAAACTGTGAGAGAAAATATTAGAAACAAAATATATTGTTTCCCCTCAACAAGTGGAGTATCAGATCCGAAGTATTTAGACAAAAGGAAAACATGATTTTGTTTACAAGAAAACTAAATCAAAAGTACTCCGATAACTATTCTGACTCCATTATTATGTCTCTAAATACTCAGATAACCAATCTAGGTCCACACAGTAACGTGCCGGGAACTGTGCATGATGGTAAAGGAATTACTAGATTAGTTGGCTGAACGGATGGTATGTCAAATCTAGAGTACTTAGACAGTAGAAATTAAAATATGTGATCGTAAAAGGTAAACAAAAAAACGATTTTCCAAGTAGCGATTTTGTCTATAAATACTCAGATAACCAATGTAGCTCCTCACAGTAACGTGCCGGGAACTGTGGATGATGGTATATCTTGTTCTGTCGTTTGCTGTAGTGTACTGAGAGCGCAACTTCCTCAGACTCCCTTTTCTTTCAGGGTTGGTCCCTTAGCCTTAGACCTTCCTGGGCCTCACTGCAAGGCAGCAGTTTGCTATTTAACCCATAGCTGGAGATGAAATATGTTGTAACCCTAACAAGGATGGCTTCAGTCAGGGTTGCTAGCACTTGCCAAATGTACTACCCTAGACTCTGGAGGGCGGGAGCGTCGATATTCCCGTAGTAGGGTGCAGTCATATACTGGTCCTACCCCGTGCCCTAATGATGGTATAAAATAACTAGATTAGTCGCCTGAACGGATGGTATGTCAGATCTAGAGTACTTAGACAGTAGAAATTAAAATATGTGATCATAAAAGGTAAACAAAAAAAAGATTTTCCAAGTAGTGCTTATGTCTATAAATACTCAGATAACCAATCTAGGTCCACACAGTAACGTGCCGGGAACTGTGCATGATGGTAAAGGAATTACTAGATTAGTTGGCTGAACGGATGGTATGTCAAATCTAGAGTACTTAGACAGTAGAAATTAAAATATGTGATCGTAAAAGGTAAACAAAAAAACGATTTTCCAAGTAGCGATTTTGTCTATAAATACTCAGATAACCAATGTAGCTCCTCACAGTAACGTGCCGGGAACTGTGGATGATGGTATATCTTGTTCTGTCGTTTGCTGTAGTGTACTGAGAGCGCAACTTCCTCAGACTCCCTTTTCTTTCAGGGTTGGTCCCTTAGCCTTAGACCTTCCTGGGCCTCACTGCAAGGCAGCAGTTTTGCTATTTAACCCATAGCTGGAGATGAAATATGTTGTAACCCTAACAAGGATGGCTTCAGTCAGGGTTGCTAGCACTTGCCAAATGTACTACCCTAGACTCTGGAGGGCGGGAGCGTCGATATTCCCGTAGTAGGGTGCAGTCATATACTGGTCCTACCCCGTGCCCTAATGATGGTATAAAAGAACTAGATTAGTCGCCTGAACGGATGGTATGTCAGATCTAGAGTACTTAGACAGTAGAAATTAAAATATGTGATCATAAAAGGTAAACAAAAAAAAGATTTTCCAAGTAGTGCTTATGTCTATAAATACTCAGATAACCAATCTAGGTCCACACAGTAACGTGCCGGGAACTGTGCATGATGGTAAAGGAATTACTAGATTAGTTGGCTGAACGGATGGTATGTCAAATCTAGAGTACTTAGACAGTAGAAATTAAAATATGTGATCGTAAAAGGTAAACAAAAAAACGATTTTCCAAGTAGCGATTTTGTCTATAAATACTCAGATAACCAATGTAGCTCCTCACATTAACGTGCCGGGAACTGTGGATGATGGTATATCTTGTTCTGTCGTTTGCTGTAGTGTACTGAGAGCGCAACTTCCTCAGATTCCCTTTTCTTTCAGGGTTGGTCCCTTAGCCTTAGACCTTCCTGGGCCTCACTGCAAGGCAGCAGTTTGCTATTTAACCCATAGCTGGAGATGAAATATGTTGTAACCCTAACAAGGATGGCTTCAGTCAGGGTTGCTAGCACTTGCCAAATGTACTACCCTAGACTCTGGAGGGCGGGAGCGTCGATATTCCCGTAGTAGGGTGCAGTCATATACTGGTCCTACCCCGTGCCCTAATGATGGTATAAAAGAACTAGATTAGTCGCCTGAACGGATGGTATGTCAGATCTAGAGTACTTAGACAGTAGAAATTAAAATATGTGATCATAAAAGGTAAACAAAAAAAAGATTTTCCAAGTAGTGCTTATGTCTATAAATACTCAGATAACCAATCTAGGTCCACACAGTAACGTGCCGGGAACTGTGCATGATGGTAAAGGAATTACTAGATTAGTTGGCTGAACGGATGGTATGTCAAATCTAGAGTACTTAGACAGTAGAAATTAAAATATGTGATCGTAAAAGGTAAACAAAAAAACGATTTTCCAAGTAGCGATTTTGTCTATAAATACTCAGATAACCAATGTAGCTCCTCACAGTAACGTGCCGGGAACTGTGGATGATGGTATATCTTGTTCTGTCGTTTGCTGTAGTGTACTGAGAGCGCAACTTCCTCAGACTCCCTTTTCTTTCAGGGTTGGTCCCTTAGCCTTAGACCTTCCTGGGCCTCACTGCAAGGCAGCAGTTTGCTATTTAACCCATAGCTGGAGATGAAATATGTTGTAACCATAACAAGGATGGCTTCAGTCAGGGTTGCTAGCACTTGCCAAATGTACTACCCTAGACTCTGGAGGGTGGGAGCGTCGATATTCCCGTAGTAGGGTGCAGTCATATACTGGTCCTACCCCGTGCCCTAATGATGGTATAAAAGAACTAGATTAGTCGCCTGAACGGATGGTATGTCAGATCTAGAGTACTTAGACAGTAGAAATTAAAATATGTGATCATAAAAGGTAAACAAAAAAAAGATTTTCCAAGTAGTGCTTATGTCTATAAATACTCAGATAACCAATCTAGGTCCACACAGTAACGTGCCGGGAACTGTGCATGATGGTAAAGGAATTACTAGATTAGTTGGCTGAACGGATGGTATGTCAAATCTAGAGTACTTAGACAGTAGAAATTAAAATATGTGATCGTAAAAGGTAAACAAAAAAACGATTTTCCAAGTAGCGATTTTGTCTATAAATACTCAGATAACCAATGTAGCTCCTCACAGTAACGTGCCGGGAACTGTGGATGATGGTATATCTTGTTCTGTCGTTTGCTGTAGTGTACTGAGAGCGCAACTTCCTCAGACTCCCTTTTCTTTCAGGGTTGGTCCCTTAGCCTTAGACCTTCCTGGGCCTCACTGCAAGGCAGCAGTTTGCTATTTAACCCATAGCTGGAGATGAAATATGTTGTAACCCTAACAAGGATGGCTTCAGTCAGGGTTGCTAGCACTTGCCAAATGTACTACCCTAGACTCTGGAGGGCGGGAGCGTCGATATTCCCGTAGTAGGGTGCAGTCATATACTGGTCCTACCCCGTGCCCTAATGATGGTATAAAATAACTAGATTAGTCGCCTGAACGGATGGTATGTCAGATCTAGAGTACTTAGACAGTAGAAATTAAAATATGTGATCATAAAAGGTAAACAAAAAAAAGATTTTCCAAGTAGTGCTTATGTCTATAAATACTCAGATAACCAATCTAGGTCCACACAGTAACGTGCCGGGAACTGTGCATGATGGTAAAGGAATTACTAGATTAGTTGGCTGAACGGATGGTATGTCAAATCTAGAGTACTTAGACAGTAGAAATT
Source organism: Paragorgia papillata (assembly GCA_035771165.1). Taxonomy (NCBI): domain Eukaryota; kingdom Metazoa; phylum Cnidaria; class Anthozoa; order Scleralcyonacea; family Coralliidae; genus Paragorgia; species Paragorgia papillata. Next base: position 3,251,044 of record JAWNZC010000337.1, read on the forward strand.
AAAATATGTGATCGTAAAAGGTAAACAAAAAAACGATTTTCCAAGTAGCGATTTTGTCTATAAATACTCAGATAACCAATGTAGCTCCTCACAGTAACGTGCCGGGAACTGTGGATGATGGTATATCTTGTTCTGTCGTTTGCTGTAGTGTACTGAGAGCGCAACTTCCTCAGACTCCCTTTTCTTTCAGGGTTGGTCCCTTAGCCTTAGACCTTCCTGGGCCTCACTGCAAGGCAGCAGTTTGCTATTTAACCCATAGCTGGAGATGAAATATGTTGTAACCCTAACAAGGATGGCTTCAGTCAGGGTTGCTAGCACTTGCCAAATGTACTACCCTAGACTCTGGAGGGCGGGAGCGTCGATATTCCCGTAGTAGGGTGCAGTCATATACTGGTCCTACCCCGTGCCCTAATGATGGTATAAAAGAACTAGATTAGTCGCCTGAACGGATGGTATGTCAGATCTAGAGTACTTAGACAGTAGAAATTAAAATATGTGATCATAAAAGGTAAACAAAAAAAAGATTTTCCAAGTAGTGCTTATGTCTATAAATACTCAGATAACCAATCTAGGTCCACACAGGTAACGTGCCGGGAACTGTGCATGATGGTAAAGGAAATTACTAGATTAGTTGGCTGAACGGATGGTATGTCAAATCTAGAGTACTTAGACAGTAGAAATTAAAATATGTGATCGTAAAAGGTAAACAAAAAAAACGATTTTCCAAGTAGCGATTTTGTCTATAAATACTCAGATAACCAATGTAGCTCCTCACATTAACGTGCCGGGAACTGTGGATGATGGTATATCTTGTTCTGTCGTTTGCTGTAGTGTACTGAGAGCGCAACTTCCTCAGACTTCCCTTTTCTTTCAGGGTTGGTCCCTTAGCCTTAGACCTTCCTGGGCCTCACTGCAAGGCAGCAGTTTGCTATTTAACCCATAGCTGGAGATGAAATATGTTGTAACCCTAACAAGGATGGCTTCAGTCAGGGTTGCTAGCACTTGCCAAATGTACTACCCTAGACTCTGGAGGGCGGGAGCGTCGATATTCCCGTAGTAGGGTGCAGTCATATACTGGTCCTACCCCGTGCCCTAATGATGGTATAAAAGAACTAGATTAGTCGCCTGAACGGATGGTATGTCAGATCTAGAGTACTTAGACAGTAGAAATTAAAATATGTGATCATAAAAGGTAAACAAAAAAAAGATTTTCCAAGTAGTGCTTATGTCTATAAATACTCAGATAACCAATCTAGGTCCACACAGTAACGTGCCGGGAACTGTGCATGATGGTAAAGGAATTACTAGATTAGTTGGCTGAACGGATGGTATGTCAAATCTAGAGTACTTAGACAGTAGAAATTAAAATATGTGATCGTAAAAGGTAAACAAAAAAACGATTTTCCAAGTAGCGATTTTGTCTATAAATACTCAGATAACCAATGTAGCTCCTCACAGTAACGTGCCGGGAACTGTGGATGATGGTATATCTTGTTCTGTCGTTTGCTGTAGTGTACTGAGAGCGCAACTTCCTCAGACTCCCTTTTCTTTCAGGGTTGGTCCCTTAGCCTTAGACCTTCCTGGGCCTCACTGCAAGGCAGCAGTTTGCTATTTAACCCATAGCTGGAGATGAAATATGTTGTAACCCTAACAAGGATAGCTTCAGTCAGGGTTGCTAGCACTTGCCAAATGTACTACCCTAGACTCTGGAGGGCGGGAGCGTCGATATTCCCGTAGTAGGGTGCAGTCATATACTGGTCCTACCCCGTGCCCTAATGATGGTATAAAAGAACTAGATTAGTCGCCTGAACGGATGGTATGTCAGATCTAGAGTACTTAGACAGTAGAAATTAAAATATGTGATCATAAAAGGTAAACAAAAAAAAGATTTTCCAAGTAGTGCTTATGTCTATAAATACTCAGATAACCAATCTAGGTCCACACAGTAACGTGCCGGGAACTGTGCATGATGGTAAAGGAATTACTAGATTAGTTGGCTGAACGGATGGTATGTCAAATCTAGAGTACTTAGACAGTAGAAATTAAAATATGTGATCGTAAAAGGTAAACAAAAAAACGATTTTCCAAGTAGCGATTTTGTCTATAAATACTCAGATAACCAATGTAGCTCCTCACAGTAACGTGCCGGGAACTGTGGATGATGGTATATCTTGTTCTGTCGTTTGCTGTAGTGTACTGAGAGCGCAACTTCCTCAGACTCCCTTTTCTTTCAGGGTTGGTCCCTTAGCCTTAGACCTTCCTGGGCCTCACTGCAAGGCAGCAGTTTGCTATTTAACCCATAGCTGGAGATGAAATATGTTGTAACCCTAACAAGGATGGCTTCAGTCAGGGTTGCTAGCACTTGCCAAATGTACTACCCTAGACTCTGGAGGGCGGGAGCGTCGATATTCCCGTAGTAGGGTGCAGTCATATACTGGTCCTACCCCGTGCCCTAATGATGGTATAAAATAACTAGATTAGTCGCCTGAACGGATGGTATGTCAGATCTAGAGTACTTAGACAGTAGAAATTAAAATATGTGATCATAAAAGGTAAACAAAAAAAAGATTTTCCAAGTAGTGCTTATGTCTATAAATACTCAGATAACCAATCTAGGTCCACACAGTAACGTGCCGGGAACTGTGCATGATGGTAAAGGAATTACTAGATTAGTTGGCTGAACGGATGGTATGTCAAATCTAGAGTACTTAGACAGTAGAAATTAAAATATGTGATCGTAAAAGGTAAACAAAAAAAACGATTTTCCAAGTAGCGATTTTGTCTATAAATACTCAGATAACCAATGTAGCTCCTCACAGTAACGTGCCGGGAACTGTGGATGATGGTATATCTTGTTCTGTCGTTTGCTGTAGTGTACTGAGAGCGCAACTTCCTCAGACTCCCTTTTCTTTCAGGGTTGGTCCCTTAGCCTTAGACCTTCCTGGGCCTCACTGCAAGGCAGCAGTTTGCTATTTAACCCATAGCTGGAGATGAAATATGTTGTAACCCTAACAAGGATGGCTTCAGTCAGGGTTGCTAGCACTTGCCAAATGTACTACCCTAGACTCTGGAGGGCGGGAGCGTCGATATTCCCGTAGTAGGGTGCAGTCATATACTGGTCCTACCCCGTGCCCTAATGATGGTATAAAATAACTAGATTAGTCGCCTGAACGGATGGTATGTCAGATCTAGAGTACTTAGACAGTAGAAATTAAAATATGTGATCATAAAAGGTAAACAAAAAAAAGATTTTCCAAGTAGTGCTTATGTCTATAAATACTCAGATAACCAATCTAGGTCCACACAGTAACGTGCCGGGAACTGTGCATGATGGTAAAGGAATTACTAGATTAGTTGGCTGAACGGATGGTATGTCAAATCTAGAGTACTTAGACAGTAGAAATTAAAATATGTGATCGTAAAAGGTAAACAAAAAAACGATTTTCCAAGTAGCGATTTTGTCTATAAATACTCAGATAACCAATGTAGCTCCTCACAGTAACGTGCCGGGAACTGTGGATGATGGTATATCTTGTTCTGTCGTTTGCTGTAGTGTACTGAGAGCGCAACTTCCTCAGACTCCCTTTTCTTTCAGGGTTGGTCCCTTAGCCTTAGACCTTCCTGGGCCTCACTGCAAGGCAGCAGTTTGCTATTTAACCCATAGCTGGAGATGAAATATGTTGTAACCCTAACAAGGATGGCTTCAGTCAGGGTTGCTAGCACTTGCCAAATGTACTACCCTAGACTCTGGAGGGCGGGAGCGTCGATATTCCCGTAGTAGGGTGCAGTCATATACTGGTCCTACCCGTGCCCTAAATGGTATATGGTATAAAAGAACTAGATTAGTCGCCTGAACGGATGGTATGTCAGATCTAGAGTACTTAGACAGTAGAAATTAAAATATGTGATCATAAAAGGTAAACAAAAAAAAGATTTTCCAAGTAGTGCTTATGTCTATAAATACTCAGATAACCAATCTAGGTCCACACAGTAACGTGCCGGGAACTGTGCATGATGGTAAAGGAATTACTAGATTAGTTGGCTGAACGGATGGTATGTCAAATCTAGAGTACTTAGACAGTAGAAATTAAAATATGTGATCGTAAAAGGTAAACAAAAAAAACGATTTTCCAAGTAGCGATTTTGTCTATAAATACTCAGATAACCAATGTAGCTCCTCACAGTAACGTGCCGGGAACTGTGGATGATGGTATATCTTGTTCTGTCGTTTGCTGTAGTGTACTGAGAGCGCAACTTCCTCAGACTCCCTTTTCTTTCAGGGTTGGTCCCTTAGCCTTAGACCTTCCTGGGCCTCACTGCAAGGCAGCAGTTTGCTATTTAACCCATAGCTGGAGATGAAATATGTTGTAACCCTAACAAGGATGGCTTCAGTCAGGGTTGCTAGCACTTGCCAAATGTACTACCCTAGACTCTGGAGGGCGGGAGCGTCGATATTCCCGTAGTAGGGTGCAGTCATATACTGGTCCTACCCCGTGCCCTAATGATGGTATAAAAGAACTAGATTAGTCGCCTGAACGGATGGTATGTCAGATCTAGAGTACTTAGACAGTAGAAATTAAAATATGTGATCATAAAAGGTAAACAAAAAAAAGATTTTCCAAGTAGTGCTTATGTCTATAAATACTCAGATAACCAATCTAGGTCCACACAGTAACGTGCCGGGAACTGTGCATGATGGTAAAGGAATTACTAGATTAGTTGGCTGAACGGATGGTATGTCAAATCTAGAGTACTTAGACAGTAGAAATTAAAATATGTGATCGTAAAAGGTAAACAAAAAAAACGATTTTCCAAGTAGCGATTTTGTCTATAAATACTCAGATAACCAATGTAGCTCCTCACAGTAACGTGCCGGGAACTGTGGATGATGGTATATCTTGTTCTGTCGTTTGCTGTAGTGTACTGAGAGCGCAACTTCCTCAGACTCCCTTTTCTTTCAGGGTTGGTCCCTTAGCCTTAGACCTTCCTGGGCCTCACTGCAAGGCAGCAGTTTGCTATTTAACCCATACCTGGAGATGAAATATGTTGTAACCCTAACAAGGATGGCTTCAGTCAGGGTTGCTAGCACTTGCCAAATGTACTACCCTAGACTCTGGAGGGCGGGAGCGTCGATATTCCCGTAGTAGGGTGCAGTCATATACTGGTCCTACCCCGTGCCCTAATGATGGTATAAAAGAACTAGATTAGTCGCCTGAACGGATGGTATGTCAGATCTAGAGTACTTAGACAGTAGAAATTAAAATATGTGATCATAAAAGGTAAACAAAAAAAAGATTTTCCAAGTAGTGCTTATGTCTATAAATACTCAGATAACCAATCTAGGTCCACACAGTAACGTGCCGGGAACTGTGCATGATGGTAAAGGAATTACTAGATTAGTTGGCTGAACGGATGGTATGTCAAATCTAGAGTACTTAGACAGTAGAAATTAAAATATGTGATCGTAAAAGGTAAACAAAAAAACGATTTTCCAAGTAGCGATTTTGTCTATAAATACTCAGATAACCAATGTAGCTCCTCACAGTAACGTGCCGGGAACTGTGGATGATGGTATATCTTGTTCTGTCGTTTGCTGTAGTGTACTGAGAGCGCAACTTCCTCAGACTCCCTTTTCTTTCAGGGTTGGTCCCTTAGCCTTAGACCTTCCTGGGCCTCACTGCAAGGCAGCAGTTTGCTATTTAACCCATAGCTGGAGATGAAATATGTTGTAACCCTAACAAGGATGGCTTCAGTCAGGGTTGCTAGCACTTGCCAAATGTACTACCCTAGACTCTGGAGGGCGGGAGCGTCGATATTCCCGTAGTAGGGTGCAGTCATATACTGGTCCTACCCCGTGCCCTAATGATGGTATAAAATAACTAGATTAGTCGCCTGAACGGATGGTATGTCAGATCTAGAGTACTTAGACAGTAGAAATTAAAATATGTGATCATAAAAGGTAAACAAAAAAAAGATTTTCCAAGTAGTGCTTATGTCTATAAATACTCAGATAACCAATCTAGGTCCACACAGTAACGTGCCGGGAACTGTGCATGATGGTAAAGGAATTACTAGATTAGTTGGCTGAACGGATGGTATGTCAAATCTAGAGTACTTAGACAGTAGAAATTAAAATATGTGATCGTAAAAGGTAAACAAAAAAACGATTTTCCAAGTAGCGATTTTGTCTATAAATACTCAGATAACCAATGTAGCTCCTCACAGTAACGTGCCGGGAACTGTGGATGATGGTATATCTTGTTCTGTCGTTTGCTGTAGTGTACTGAGAGCGCAACTTCCTCAGACTCCCTTTTCTTTCAGGGTTGGTCCCTTAGCCTTAGACCTTCCTGGGCCTCACTGCAAGGCAGCAGTTTGCTATTTAACCCATAGCTGGAGATGAAATATGTTGTAACCCTAACAAGGATGGCTTCAGTCAGGGTTGCTAGCACTTGCCAAATGTACTACCCTAGACTCTGGAGGGCGGGAGCGTCGATATTCCCGTAGTAGGGTGCAGTCATATACTGGTCCTACCCCGTGCCCTAATGATGGTATAAAAGAACTAGATTAGTCGCCTGAACGGATGGTATGTCAGATCTAGAGTACTTAGACAGTAGAAATTAAAATATGTGATCATAAAAGGTAAACAAAAAAAAGATTTTCCAAGTAGTGCTTATGTCTATAAATACTCAGATAACCAATCTAGGTCCACACAGTAACGTGCCGGGAACTGTGCATGATGGTAAAGGAATTACTAGATTAGTTGGCTGAACGGATGGTATGTCAAATCTAGAGTACTTAGACAGTAGAAATTAAAATATGTGATCGTAAAAGGTAAACAAAAAAAACGATTTTCCAAGTAGCGATTTTGTCTATAAATACTCAGATAACCAATGTAGCTCCTCACAGTAACGTGCCGGGAACTGTGGATGATGGTATATCTTGTTCTGTCGTTTGCTGTAGTGTACTGAGAGCGCGCAACTTCCTCAGACTCCCTTTTCTTTCAGGGTTGGTCCCTTAGCCTTAGACCTTCCTGGGCCTCACTGCAAGGCAGCAGTTTGCTATTTAACCCATAGCTGGAGATGAAATATGTTGTAACCCTAACAAGGATGGCTTCAGTCAGGGTTGCTAGCACTTGCCAAATGTACTACCCTAGACTCTGGAGGGCGGGAGCGTCGATATTCCCGTAGTAGGGTGCAGTCATATACTGGTCCTACCCCGTGCCTTAATGATGGTATAAAAGAACTAGATTAGTCGCCTGAACGGATGGTATGTCAGATCTAGAGTACTTAGACAGTAGAAATTAAAATATGTGATCATAAAAGGTAAACAAAAAAAAGATTTTCCAAGTAGTGCTTATGTCTATAAATACTCAGATAACCAATCTAGGTCCACACAGTAACGTGCCGGGAACTGTGCATGATGGTAAAGGAATTACTAGATTAGTTGGCTGAACGGATGGTATGTCAAATCTAGAGTACTTAGACAGTAGAAATTAAAAGATGTGATCGTAAAAGGTAAACAAAAAAACGATTTTCCAAGTAGCGATTTTGTCTATAAATACTCAGATAACCAATGTAGCTCCTCACAGTAACGTGCCGGGAACTGTGGATGATGGTATATCTTGTTCTGTCGTTTGCTGTAGTGTACTGAGAGCGCAACTTCCTCAGACTCCCTTTTCTTTCAGGGTTGGTCCCTTAGCCTTAGACCTTCCTGGGCCTCACTGCAAGGCAGCAGTTTGCTATTTAAGCCATAGCTGGAGATGAAATATGTTGTAACCCTAACAAGGATGGCTTCAGTCAGGGTTGCTAGCACTTGCCAAATGTACTACCCTAGACTCTGGAGGGCGGAGCGTCGATATTCCCGTAGTAGGGTGCAGTCATATACTGGTCCTACCCCGTGCCCTAATGATGGTATAAAAGAACTAGATTAGTCGCCTGAACGGATGGTATGTCAGATCTAGAGTACTTAGACAGTAGAAATTAAAATATGTGATCATAAAAGGTAAACAAAAAAAAGATTTTCCAAGTAGTGCTTTGTCTATAAATACTCAGATAACCAATCTAGGTCCACACAGTAACGTGCCGGGAACTGTGCATGATGGTAAAGGAATTACTAGATTAGTTGGCTGAACGGATGGTATGTCAAATCTAGAGTACTTAGACAGTCGAAATTAAAATATGTGATCGTAAAAGGTAAACAAAAAAACGATTTTCCAAGTAGCGATTTTGTCTATAAATACTCAGATAACCAATGTAGCTCCTCACAGTAACGTGCCGGGAACTGTGGATGATGGTATATCTTGTTCTGTCGTTTGCTGTAGTGTACTGAGAGCGCAACTTCCTCAGACTCCCTTTTCTTTCAGGGTTGGTCCCTTAGCCTTAGACCTTCCTGGGCCTCACTGCAAGGCAGCAGTTTGCTATTTAACCCATAGCTGGAGATGAAATATGTTGTAACCCTAACAAGGATGGCTTCAGTCAGGGTTGCTAGCACTTGCCAAATGTACTACCCTAGACTCTGGAGGGCGGGAGCGTCGATATTCCCGTAGTAGGGTGCAGTCATATACTGGTCCTACCCCGTGCCCTAATGATGGTATAAAAGAACTAGATTAATCGCCTGAACGGATGGTATGTCAGATCTAGAGTACTTAGACAGTAGAAATTAAAATATGTGATCATAAAAGGTAAACAAAAAAACGATTTTCCAAGTAGTGCTTATGTCTATAAATACTCAGATAACCAATCTAGGTCCACACAGTAACGTGCCGGGAACTGTGCATGATGGTAAAGGAATTACTAGATTAGTTGGCTGAACGGATGGTATGTCAAACCTAGAGTACTTAGACAGTAGAAATTAAAATATGTGATCGTAAAAGGTAAACAAAAAAACGATTTTCCAAGTAGCGATTTTGTCTATAAATACTCAGATAACCAATGTAGCTCCTCACAGTAACGTGCCGGGAACTGTGGATGATGGTATATCTTGTTCTGTCGTTTGCTGTAGTGTACTGAGAGCGCAACTTCCTCAGACTCCCTTTTCTTTCAGGGTTGGTGCCTTAGCCTTAGACCTTCCTGGGCCTCACTGCAAGGCAGCAGTTTGCTATTTAACCCATAGCTGGAGATGAAATATGTTGTAACCCTAACAAGGATGGCTTCAGTCAGGGTTGCTAGCACTTGCCAAATGTACTACCCTAGACTCTGGAGGGCGGGAGCGTCGATATTCCCGTAGTAGGGAGCGGTCATATATTGGTCCTACGCCGTGAGATTAGTTGGCTGAACGGATGGTATGTCAGATCTAGAGTACTTAGACAGCAGAAATTAAAATATGTGAACGTAAAATGGAAACAAAAAAATCTTCAAGTGGTGATTATGTCTATAAATACTCAAATAACTGCTCTACTGCCGTCTCGTTTTCAGTAGAGTGCCTGTAACTGTTGTAGATGTTTTTTGGAAGAACTGCGTTGGTTGCTTTATCGGAGTGTTTATCAGATACCCCTACTCAGGTCTAGACTTTTTAACGAAAACTGATTATAGAGTGCTGGAATAATGTAAAAAAAACAACCCAAACGTTGTTCAAACAGTGATTTACGTCCAAACATTCAACTAAACTAACTGATGTCGTTCTCCACGGCAAAAACTGACCCGGAGATTGTATATAATGGAGCCAAAGTAGTCACCTTATATATAGTGGTTGATGTTTCAACCGATATTTACTCAACTGAATTTAATAATTTTGCCGTCGAAATTTAAGATCGAGGATTGTAACAGTACCAAATTAGCTATCTCTGAAAGTTTTTTTTATATAATTTTGACAAAAGAAATTGTCATTTTTCTGGAGAAAAATTCAAGTGAAGTAAAAATATTGCGAAGTATTGATTAAGTCTAACTACTTGAATAAATAATCTGGTTTCTGGTATCAAAAATCCTGTATAACCACATTATTTAGTAGCTTAACGGATTGGTATATAAAACCCCAACAATTTATTCTTCGGTATTATTTTTTTTTCAAAAAAAGATACTGACGTGTAGACTTTTTGTCAAAATATTCAAATTAACTAATCTGGTTTCTCCCAAAAAGTCACGTGCTTCATGTGAAAATAGTATAACCGTTGTTACGGAATTAGTTATCATAACAGATGGTTTGTCTGGATATTTTTTCTGATTAAAAAGGAAGGTTTGAAAGTCAAATAATATTCGTTGGATAAACAATTTGATTGCTTAACGCGTAATGTCCGAATCAGTGAATTATTTCAAATCTGGAGCGGCTTTTCTGTGATGATCTTTTCAAAGCTATTTGTGACTGTACTGCATGTACTTACATATGTATCAAGACTGAATCACATTTGGTAGTCAAGATGTCAATCTTTAGGATTCTTGTCTGAGTTTCTTTGTCTTTAGTTCTTGCTCATATCCATGTAAGCAGGTGTTAGTCTTTTGATCTTTAGATTTGATCCATTTCTTTGCAATTTGTTAACGCAATTCTTGCTCCATCCCGTCTATTTTAAGAAAGCGTTCAAATACATTTTTAAAAAAAAATTATTTTACCATTGGCGTCGCCATCTTGAATGGTCACAACTAAATAGTACTGTGGCATGAACACTGAAGTACTGCTTGAACTCTTGTTTTTTTGCGATTTCTTTAAATTAATATAATTTTCAGTGTTTCAGTTTTAGTTAATTGAAAGAAAATGCCAAAACAACCAGGTCTAACAACTAGCCTACCACTCGGTTACAAATTACACATTAAAACATTGCTTTAATTAAAAAAAAAATTAAAAAGAATTATTCAATAGTAAAAAACCCATATATTATATTAATTTTTTAACTATTTAATAGCAAAAGAATCATTTATTATATTACATAATTTGACAAACAGAAAGAACAGACAGACCAAGAAACAGACAGACACATGCAAACAGACACATGCAAATAGACAGATAAACAGACAGACAGCCAGCACATATATAAACAGATTGACAGACAGGCAAACAGGCAGATTGACAGACAGATTGACAAACAGACAGAGACAAACTGATTGACAGCTCAGGACTACCTTTTCACTAACTTATTCCAAACACTGCCTACGCAGCACTATACTTTTGTACACACTAACAGAACGTCATGTGTATACACAACTAGCAATAAATAACAACGATCAGTTGAAAAAAGATTGTTGGAATCTAGGTTAAATGATGTTTTCGAAAAAGTGGGTACATTTTTATCTGACTCGTACCCAATTGTCTCCGTGTTGTTTAAAGCCTGGTTTCCATCAATCTCGTTCCCAGAGCCCACGTTCCCCTTTGCGGGAAACGAAAGACTCCGGGATAATCCGTTCACGCCATCACAGGATTCTTGTTATCCGAAAGAAGAGTTATATAGAGTTCACTGTGTTCATCAGCCAATGAAATATCGATGTGAAACGGATTATCCCAGAGTCTCTCGTTTCCCAGGTGGGGAACGTGGGCTCTGGGAACGAGATTGGGTTTCCATAAGATCGTCGCGATCGCCTAAATCCATCCAATCAGATTGGGCGATTCGAGAGATCTCTATTCTGATTTGAGAGATTTGGGCACTCCGGGCAATCGAGACCATTACGGAGACGATCAAGGCTCGTCTTAAGTGCGAAATAGGAGGCATTTGAAGGCACCGGAGGAAATTGAGATTTGCGGCGCCTGTTGGGAATGTATTCCCATTATACACCGCACAAAACTTATTAGAAACCTATAAATGGGCATTGACGTCGACGTTAGACAAAGTAGATGCGACTAGGTACTAGTCAGCCTTTTTATTTATATACTTACTTCTTCTTCCATCTTTAAGACTTCTTCCTACACGCCTGTCTTCTGATTGTCGCAGTGATCTTGATCGCTGACCACAACTTCACCATATATAATAATTTATGTAGGCATGTATGGTTTCTTAGTTCCACGTTTTTTTGTTTCCATGTATGAATTAACAGAGAAGAGACTCGTGCATTTTGTCGTGCATTTTTCCGTATATGCATCGATAACATTGATCCATGTCTTTACTCATTGTTGTTAATGCTTGAATTCTTGCTCTCGAACACCTTTAACATAATTGATTTATTTCTTGATTTATTATTTGTCAAGTTGTTAATTGTTGAGTTTTTGCAGCCATCTTAATAGCTCATCTAGTCAGGTCATAACTAACTCGTCATTTATGGCAGGATATGATTGATATCAACTTACTTTGATTTTTGACGTACATTAACTCAAGTGTTCACTTTTTAAAATGAATTCTTCCTTCTTTTACAGTAATCCACGTCTTTGATATTGTTGTCATGAATGTATGGATTCTTGTTTTCATCTTTAGTATTGACTACTTCTATGGTATTGACCCATTCTTCGATTATTTCCGACCCATATCTTTGAATTTTGACATGAATTTTTAACGATCTTCATTTAGTAATTCAAGATAAGTTTTTTTGGAAACACCACGTTTAATATTTATTTGCTAAGCTTTCGGCCTGTTGACAGACGCGACTCATATAGCTTTATATCTCACACTGGCCCTTCATTTGATACAACTTGTCAAGGATTCTTGTTTTATTAAGTTTCAACAGTGTAACCCATATATGGCCATGTCATGACGCACTACTTCTGTGGAATACTGTTCCATGCCTATACAATAAAATATATCTATGATTAAAATATTCGTTTTTAACCCCCATCCTTCAATTTTAATTATTCTAATTCACGCTTTACCGATTTATTACCATTAAAAAGTGAGTCGAAGCTGCACCTCAAACTTGTCGAGAACTGTACCAGATGCAAGAAGATTATCAACGCGTGCGTGACTGTTACTCTTCTATCGCGTAGTGGTAATTCTTAATTACCAATAATTATACATAAACTATTATATAACACCTTAGTAAATTATTGGCATTTGATTGGCAGGTTATTTTTCACGTGGAATTGAATATAATTGCCGTCGCATGCATTGAGGTTGACTATGACTATGACTATGACTATGACTATGACTATCACTATGACTTGTGACCTGTGACCTGAGACCTGTGTTTTGATTGTGATTGTGATTGTGATTGTGATTGTGATTGTGATTGTGATTGTGATTGTGATTGTAATTATGATTGTAATTGCGATTGTGATTGTGATAATGATAATGATTATGATTGTACTTGTGATTGTGATTGTGATTGTGATTGTGATTGTGATTGTGATTGTAATTATGATTGTAATTGTGATTATGATTGTGATTGTGATAATGATAATGATAATGATAATGATTATTATTATGATTCTACTTGTGATTGTGATTGCGATTGTGATTATGATTGTGATTGTGATTGTGATTGCGATTGTGATAATGATAATGATAATGATTATGATTATGATTGTACTTGTGATTGTGATTGTGATTGTGATTGTGATTGTGATATATGTGATCGTGATTATGATCGTGGTCTTGATTGTGATATATGTGATTGTGACTGTGATATATGTGACTGTGATTGTGATATATGTGATTGTGGTTATGATTGTGATTGTGATTGTGATTGTGATTATGATTGTGATTGTGATATATGTGATTGTGATATATGTGATTGTGATATATGTGATTGTGATATATGTGATTGAGATATATGTGATTGTGATATATGTGATTGTGATATATGTGATTGTGATATATGTGATTGTGATATATGTGATTGTGATATATGTGATTGTGATATATGTGATTGTGATATACGTGATTGTGATTGTGATTGTGATATATGTGATTGTGATATACGTGATTGTGATATATGTGATTGTGATATATGTGATGGTGATATATGTGATGGTGATATATGTGATGGTGATATATGTGATGGTGATATATGTGATTGTGATATATGTTATTGTGATATATGTGATTGTGATTGTCACTGCGATTGTGATTATGATTATGATTGTGATTGGGATATATGTGATTGTGATATATGTGATAAGTGTGATTGGGATATATGTGATTGTGATATATATGATTGTGATATATGTGATTGTGATATATGTGATTGTGATTGTGGGTGTGATCGTGATTGTGATTGTTATTGTGATTGAATTGCCAAAGCGAATAGAAAACGTTTTTAACTAAAATGTAAAAATGAGACAAAGAAAGTCAATATTATAAAATTGAAGTTATATCCTTTGGAGAAGTGGTCAAGCAAAAACGAGAATAATTGAAAATTTGAAATAGTACGGCTGGAAAACGACGTAATGCAACTATTAAAATAACTTGAAAACAAAAAATTGGAAAGCGTTGAAAATACACAAGTAACTTAAGCTATGAGCAAATTCACAAGACCAAATTAAACAGACAAATTTTCAACTTTCAAGCCACAGTCTAGCAAATAAAATAAAAAATAGAAGAAAAATTGCCAAAAGTCTTACCTCAGGCTTGCCACAAGTCGACTACTTTGGTTTTTTTTCAAGACAGCCAACAAATTGCAGCGAGAAGGCGAGAATAAGCGACGATAAGAATACTGGAAGACTTTATCTTGTTAGTTCTTGCAAGTTTTGCTGTATCTGCATTGGTACAAATAAAAGTTAGGTATCTCGGGCTGTATTCCATATTTTGCTTGAACTTTTTACATGGAATTTTCTTTATAATATTTTGTTGATTTTGGTCGGTGTTTTGTGTTTGTTTCCAAGCCTTTCTCTTCGCTCAGTTATTGTCGCTCTTTCTCAATCTCTGATGCTATATTCTGTTCATCGTGTTTTCCCGGTGTCTTTCGACCAGTTGTTTTTATTCCTTTAAGCTTCCCCAAAATTACGTTTGTTGGTTAAAGTGCCACTAACCTCAAAAATTTTTTTTCGCAAATCTAAAAGCCCTTATTTAGTGAATTATGGCAGTTAATAAATTATTGGTATTGGACATTTCGTTGGTCTTCTGTAGACCACCAAAGTTGCATCTGCATGTCCCATGGCGGAGCAGGAAAGGGAATGGGTATATTCCTGGTGTTACGTCAGACAAGTCAAACAAGAACTCCTTTGAGCTCTGTCTGGTGAATACATTGAATTTTTTGGGTTGAAAACTCATTTTCCCAACTAACGCAATGTAAAATTTCTATGTATTCAGCAGACAGAGCTCAAAGGAGTTCCTTGTTTGATTTGTCTGACGTCACACCAGGAATATACCCATTCCCTTTCCTGCTCCGCCATGGGACATGCAGATGCCAATTTTTGCAACTTTGGTGGACTACAGAAGACCAAAGAAATGTCCAATACCAATAATTTATTCACTGGCCTAATTCACTCAATAAGGGCTTTTAGATTTGCGAAAAATTTTTTTGAGGTTAGTGGCACTTTAAGTTTTGAAAAAGTTTTGACTTTTGTATTTAATTTTATACCGACCGACTTGTTACGCTCGCGTTGCTATGGCACCCACGAACCACGCGCGTGTACACGTAGAGATAAAATATTTGCTTTGTGACGTCATTAATTGCTGTGACACGGAAATGAAAATTTCACTCAGGGTAGCTCAGGGTATCAAAAAGCAAATGAAATCGATGAAGTAAATATGATATGCAAACACAGGGGAAAAAATAATCAACTTTTTAAATATTTGATATTTAGTTAGAAAGAACCCAAGCGAAAAAGTAAAGTGCGATATTTTAAAAATGTATATACAGTAGAACGTACCTTTCATGTAGTTGAGCAATCTTTACAGCATTGTTGTTTGCACGTATGTTTAATCAACACTGAGACATGAAGATTGAGGTTTCCATACTAAGTATTACTACTATGTTTGACGTAGAGGCGTCAAAGAAGGTATTTTTGAAGGTGCGCAAAGACAGAAGTTACCCCAGTCACTGTCAACCGCAGAATAATTATGTTCGCACGCGCGCGCTCTTTTATACCCTCCTGCTGTGACATCACTAATTATTAATTAGACAACGCAATTTAGTTTGTGACGTCATGAATTACTTGTCCAAATTTGTCCAACTCATTGTGACGTCACTAATTACTGCGAAATTTTTTTAAGATTTCCGCTGTCTACTTAATAGAAATTTTATTTTTTATCGAAATGTTTGTATAGGAAAGGCAGTTTTTAAACAATTTTATGAAAAGCAACAGAAATATGCTAGTGCATGCCGTAAATAATATCCAAAATTAGGCAAACAGCGTAAGAACCGTTTTAAACTTTGTCTGTTAAACCCCAACGGACAGACATATCTTCATTATTTAAATTTTCTAAACATACACCCTTCACTACGGCTGACTTAATGTAAATAATAAAACGTTATATTCGACTTGCTTTTACTTATGTCTTATAAATCTTTCCCCTTAAAATCCCAAATTATTCATTGAATCGAAGTTGTAATGAATACCCACTCAACCAACGTAAACCGCGCAAGTTGCATGTAACAAACTTTGTAACATTCACCGACACAGCAGTGCTATTGTACCAAAAAAACAATGGACCCAGAATGCGTTAATTAACTATACCTAACCAAAACACTAACTCTAATCACAACTGTAAGACTAATCCTAAGGACATGCAAACAAAAGTTACTCTATCCTAAATTAATGCTTAGGTATTAATTTTGCTTAAAAACTGCTTTAGTATTAATTTTGTGTTTCAGTACACCATGATACACCACAAACAAACATGCGTGCTGGGACTTGAGAAAAGCGTAACAAAAACACGAGTTGCTAGAGCCAAGGCGAGTGTTTTTTAGGTTTTTGAAAGTCGAGCAACATCCCAAGTGTTTGTATCACAGTATCCAAAGTCCAAACACGGAAGACTATTATATAAGTAATTTCTCTTATAAAATAACTGACTTTCAAAAAAGGTAAATTTAGTCGAAAGAACATGATGAGAATACAAATTCTCTCGAAGTTTGTCAACTGCCAATCATATTTCAATTTCTAACACCTTGACGACGGAGCAGAAATGGAAGAGCATGTCAAGCTGAAACTTCTTGTATTTTTGTTTTACTAAATTAACAAACTCTCGGAATATCAAAAACAGTGAAAAGTATTTTATTTACCATAGCCAGCCATCTTGATCTCAGCGACTGGATCATATTTTCATACATTGTTCACCGTAGAAAGCTGCTCAGTGTCTACAATCTGTCGATCTGAAACGTCGAATAAGAAAAGTAGCCTTTTCGTCGTATTAAAATATCGACAGAGGTAAATATTTTGGATTTATGTTGAGAACTTGTTTTTTTCCACGTGTTATTAAGAATGTGTTGAACTGATTTGTTGTTTTTTTTGTTGATGGTTCTCATTAAAGACCTTATGAATGACTACTTGATTTATTAGATTGCTATAATACATGGTTTGTTTCAACCTATTTTGCTTTGATAAATACGCCGAAAGTGCTAATTTTATTTCCATGTTTGGATGACTGATCCAAGTATAAATGCTATTTTTTGTATAGGTTATATGAGATATTGTTTTATCGATTGGGAACGTAATTATATGACATGATTATGATTATGATATGATATGAGAGATACTAAGGTATGATATCTAGTAGCTCTCATATCGCTTCATATGTATCATAATCATAATCATATTATAATCATGTCATATATATATATATATATATATATATATATATATATATATATATATTGTATCATAACATACTAAAACCATACAATATATCATATCATATCATACCCTATCCTACCCTATTGTATCTTATCTTATCTTATCCTACTTTTTATTATTCTATTCTACTTTATCCAATGATATCACATCCTGCTTATCATATCTTATCCCATTGTATCCTACTCTTTTCTAGTATATCCCAACCCATCCTACTTTATATTCTTCTAATATCCTACCCTTATCCTGTTTTCCAATGCTATCCTACTTTATCTAATCCTATCCTACTTTATCCTATCATATACCACTACTTTATTAGAACATATAGTACTTTTTTCAAGCCTATCTTACTTTATCCCACCTTATCCTACTTTATCTGATCCAATACTACTTTATCCAATCCTATCCTACTTTATCTAATCCTATCCTACTTTATCCTATCATATACTACTTTATTCAATCCTATACTACTTTATCTAAGCTATACTACTTTATCTAATCCAATACTACTTTATTCAATCATATCCTACTTTATCCAAACCTATCCTACTGTATCTAATTCTATACTAGCTACGTTATTCAATCCAATACTACATTATTCAATCCTATCCTACTTTCTCTAATCCTATACTACATTATGAATAATGAATGAATGAATAACTTTATTTGAGTGTCAATGTATTTAGCTATATATACAGCTAATTGGGGACACTATTGATAAGTTTTAGACTAAAATAGGATTTATACTACGAGATCAAAATTTCTCTACTTTTACAATAATTTACCTATTAAAACTATTAAGAATATTTCTTAAAATACACCTATATACAATATGATAAATAAAAAAATAAATAGATCAATATAAATAAAATAACAATAAAAATTAAGTTGAACATAAAATACAATTTCTGCAGTTATTATCGAGTATGCTTTCTAAGTCCTGTTTTCTAATATTCCTTTTAAAAGATTCTAAACTAGGTTTCTCTTTATCTTCTTTGGTTAATTTAGACCATATATAAGGGCCATAATATCTTAAAGAATGTTTACCGTATTTAACTGTACTGTATCGCGGTATGTTAAAATCTGCATTTCGCAGTTTGTAATGATTAATATTTTTTATGAATATTTCATTTAAGTGAACAGGACTTAAATTGTTCTTAACTTTGTACATTAATATTGCTGTATCTTGAAGTCTTCTATTAATTAAACTTGGGAGATTAGCACGATTGAGTAGCTGCTGGTACGTAATAGTTGAGTCAGTTATATTATATACTGCTCTGAGGGCTCGCTCTTGAATTCGCTCTAACTTTCTTTTATCTGAAGCTCGACAAAAGTGCCACACTAAGTGACAATACGTAAGATGCGGTAAGATTGCAGACTTGTAAAGTTGTAGCTTTGCAGATGTTGGAATTAACTTCCGTAAACGTAATATCACCCCAACTTTTCTGCTACTTTTTCTACACACAGTAGTGACATGTTTATTAAAATCAAGAATTTCATCAAGGTTTACTCCCAGTACTTTAAGATCTTCTCTGTTGGGTATTTGGTAACCGTCAATACTAAGAGACACATCAATATCTTTATCATTTGTTCGATTTGGTTTTAACGTTATCGTTTGAAATTTTTCAGGATTAGCTCTTAAAAAGTTTTCTGCGTACCAATTTGATGCTGTTACCATATCATTAACTAAATCCTACTTTATCTAATTCTATACTACTTTATCTAATCCTATCCTACTTTCTCTAATCCTATACTACATTATCCAATCCTATCATACTTTATCTAATTCTATACTACTTTATCTAATTCTATACTACATTATCCAATCCTATCATATTTTATCTAATCCTATCTTACTTTATCTAATCCTATCCTACTTTATCTAATTCTATACTACTTTATTCAATCCTGTCCTACTTTATCCAATGCTATCCTACTTTATCCAATCCTATCCTACATTATCTAATCCTATCCTACTTTATCTAATTCTATACTACATTATCCAATCCTATCATATTTTATCTAATCCTATCATACTTTATCTAATCCTATCCTACTTTATGTAATTCTATCCTACTTTATCTAATCCTATCCTACTTTATCCAATGCTATCCTACATTATTCAATCCTATCCTACTTTATCTAATCCTATCCTACTTTATCTAATTCTATACTACATTATCCAATCCTATCTAATCCTGGTTTCTAATCTTTCGGAATGCATTCCATATATTATCACAGCACGTGTCCTTAGTAAGCAACAAGACAACAGGAGAGCCTGCCTGCAAGCTACGACAGTAATACACAGTTAATCTACAGAATATATAATCTTCAGACGCGGTTATACGATCCTCTAGCTTGCTCCGAAGGCAACTCGAAAACTGGGGACGAAATTGGTGCAAACTCCCACAAAGGTTCCCTACAGAAGAGGCTGATATGAAGCTCATATCCTAGGCGTATTTGACTAGTTTTAGCCAACCAAGTTACTCGTGTCATGGAATTCTTTCTTCGGCCACATGAAGAGATTTAAATATATGTTAAGATTCGTTTGCATCTAAACTAAACTAAACTAAACCAATTCTTCTTTGTAAACTGACTTTGTTTATGCAAGCTTTAGAACCACAGTAAATCCGAACTAGACGAGTCAGTCCGTCAAAAACTCGCGGCGTGTGATCGATCCCTAACTCATATTACCAGATATTATTACTATTTATACAACTCATATATTAAAACTCTTTCTAGATGACATCCAACTCTCAAGTCTTATGTTTCGACTCTCAATTCTGAAGTGTCTAACCCTTTCGCGTTCGAATTGGTCTCTAGTATTTTATTCTAGCTAACTGCAGACGATTTTACTCTCCACTATAACGATTTAAGGCATACCCTATCGAAGTTTAGTGTTAGTAGGTGTACTCATGTTCAGAAATACTCTGTAATTTTTGTTCTACAAAATGGTTCTTCACAATGTTTTTCACCTATGAAGTCAAAAGATATTTTTAGAAAACGCACTAAATATTTAAAATGGACGCAGGCACTTTCCGCGCTCAGCCTAGATATATAGGATAAAGATTAAAAGAGGAAACTGTTTTTCACAGTGAAGACGACATACAGATGTTTTTATAAGTGTATTTGCACGGCATATACTGATCATTTAATATTCTTCATATCATATAATTAACCAGAACCGAGACAGTAATTAAAAAGAAGAATATAATTTATTTGAAACAAACATATCATTGAGTGGATAATAGAAACATCTGGCGAGTTAACAAACATTATTAAAAACAATTCAAATTTTTGCTTCAAAATGTATTGTTGTCAGACGCTTCACATTTAATATGAAGCCGTTTCATACGATCGCAGTCATATCCAGACATCGGTTGGCAATTAACTGAGTGTCCACAGACGTTTACAGAGCTCTATAGCAGAAAAAAGGTAGATCTAATCTAAGTTCTTTTTCTTTATCTTAGGCAACAGAAGTAGTACGACATATAGTTGGCATCACAACGTTACACGATAACTACTTATAACGTTGGACTTTCAAAACCGTGTTTTCAACTATCATTCTTTCCTGTACATTGTTTATGTTGGCCAACACAATTTTGTTTATGCTCAGCACAATCTTGTTCATACTGACCAACACAACCTTGTTTATATACTGACCAGCACAACCTTGTTCATATACTGACCAGCACAACCTTGTTCATACTGGCCAACACAATTAACCTTGTCCATACTGACCAACACAACCTTGTTCACACTGGCCAGCACAACCTTGTTCATGCTGACCAACACTCAACCTTGTTTATATACTGATCAACACGACCTTGTTAATACTGGCCAACACAATTAACGTTGTCCATACTGACTAACACAACCTTGTTCACACTGGCCAACGCAACCTTATTTATACTGACCAACACAACCTTGTTCCGTCATGCTGACCAACACAACCTTGTTTATACTGGCCATGCAGCACAACCTACTGGCGAACACAACCTTGTCCATACTGGCCAACACAACTTTGTTCACACTGGCCAGCACAACCTTGTTCGCACTGGCCAACACAACCTTGTTCACACTGGCCAGCACAACCTTCTTCATGCTGAGCAACACTGACAACTTTGTTTATATACTGATCAACACGACCTTGTTAATACTGGCCAACACAATTAACGTTGTCGATACTGACTAACACAACCTTGTTCCGTCATACTGACCAACACAACCTTGTTCATACTGGCCAACACAACCTTGTTACTAGCCGGCATAACATTGTTTCATGCTGGCCAGCTTAACTCTCGCTGTTCACCATTTCTAGTTATTTTCCTTTTTAAGAATTCGAAACACTGGATATTGAGAGATTCTAGTCCTAAGGTAATATGCATGGGTGAGCCTACGGAGTTAGCCGGCGCAAACTGGCTGCGTTCATCCAAGCAAATTCAACTATAGTTCGCCAAATTACTCGCAGAGTTAACCTAACGCAGTCTAATGCAAACTACAAGCGACAATTGTTTGAGATATAAGGCTGGTCTTATCTAACTTATCTTTCTACCTTAAGATAATAAGATCAAAACGCGACTTCTAACCACTGCTTGATTACTGTACTCAAATTCATTAAAAATTCACGATTCCGTCGATTCTGCTATGCAAATACATTAGTTAACACAAAGTCAGTAATAACTGCTATCTTAATAATTTGTATTGGTCTATAGAAGCTTGTCAAAGCACCAGTGTCGCCAATTAAAACTTTCACTTCAATATGTCAACAACAAAAAATAATGGCCATACAATAAAAGACTAAAGCTAGCTTTAGACGTGCTAGCTAGGTTTGTTCGTACAATTTTGTCTTTAAAGGCATAATTTCATTGGGACACAAACTTGATTAAAATGATTAAACGTATGGTGAATATCACACTTTCAACACTTGAACTAAATAGTTTGGAAGAAAATGGAAGTTTTCATAATACTGTTTTTTTCCCCTGCGCAAATATCATTTTAGTCTCGCGCAAAATTATTAATCAACCACTATAATTAGATGGCTGACGCTGTGCCTTTAATCTTAAATTAATTAAGAAAATCGATATTTTTTTGTGTATTTCTCAGAAAACCATTTCAGCAAAGCAAAGTTCGTGGAGTTATATAAAACAATTGCGATGAGGAATGGAATAATTTTGGTGATGACTTTTTTAAGATGGTCATCCGGTTTGCAACACACAGCCTTAATGTCCGCAAACGAAGGTAAGCTAGAGTTGTTGCCATAGCAAATATTGTCACAGTTGCCATAGAAACAGTTGTCATGCAAAGAGCTTGAGTAAGATTACTTGCCGGCAGAGCTATTCTCGAAAAACAACGCCATCTTGAAGTCGCGGACATTGTGGTCTATCCAGGGTAACAAGCTAAATTCTCAAGGTGATAGCATAGTGCCAACTGTTGGACAACTAAAACTATATCAAGGGCGGCGGAATATATTTCTGAAGATGGGGCTAAAAATAGTCTAAAATTTGTGGATGGGAATCAAAGCCTCAAACAACAACAACACTTTACAACAACACTTATTACCTTGAAGGTTACCGCCTACAAGGTTGGATCTTTTACTCCACGCATGTCCCAACATCTACTGAATGTGGCCAAAACTGCCTTGTTGACCAGAGGTGTCGGTCAGTAAACTACAAACCATTGACGTCAAAATCGGAGTATAATTGTGAGCTAAACAATTTTACAAAAGATGAGAAACCAGAGAGCTTAAGAAAGGCAACGGGGTTTACATATTACGAGCCAATCAAGCAGGTACGAGTACATTAATAATGACTAATTTTTCATAGTAATTTTTCAAGTATGGTGCAACATAAGTAGTGTCGTGTAGAGTGGAATAAAGTGGAGTGACGTGAAGTGCAATGCAGTAGAGTGCAGAAGAGTGGGATGCAGTAAAGTGAAATGTAGACGAGTGGAGTGCAGTAAAGTGCAATGCAGCCTTGTGAACTGTGGTGTGGTGAAGTAGAATGCACAGGAGCGCAATGTAGTGCAGTAAAGTTCAGTACAGTAGAGTGGAGTAGAACCCACTGCTATCCGGTACAGTACAGTACAGTACAGTACAGTACAGTACAGTACAGTACAGTACAGTACAGTACAGTACAGTACAGTACAGTACAGTACAGTACAGTACAGTACAGTACAGTACAGTACAGTACAGTACAGTACAGTACAGTACAGTACAGTACAGTACAGTACAGTACAGTACAGTACAGTACAGTTTTAGTTTGGCTTGTTTCACACCATTAAACAATGTTTATGTTACACCTACAGAATCCGACAAGATCCAACGAATTTACCACACCCACTGCACCAACCACGCCCTGTACGCAAACCGCATTCAGTCCACTAACGACAACCAATGCACCAACGACCAATGCAGCATCGACAACCAATGCACCAACGACAACCAAGGCACCAACTGCAACCACGTTTCATGCCAAGAGCTGTTCCGACTACCTATCCCAGAATACCTCTGGACCTTACCCAATCGAGTATTCCGACAACAGCAACTCATTTAACGTCTACTGCCATTTCGATTATAACCTCAACAAGTCCTGGACCCTAGTTTTGTCGTTCTCTTATGAAAACAATAAACCCATGAAAAGTAATCCGTTTTGGATAGACAAACCGATAAACCACACCACACCAAATTTTGTCCTCTATCGCATGTCTTTGAGACAGATGAAACATATTCAACAGCAGTCCACTAAATGGCGAGCAGTTTGTAACTACAGAAATAAATTATCAGACCAACGGGATTCAGTAAGAGGAAATTTCAAGATCTTTGATCCAATGACCCAACAAAACATAAGCAACTGTATAAACGTGGATTATGTGAATATCAGAGGGCATAGTTGCACAAAATGCACCGCCCTGTGGTACCAAAGTGATGGTATGTTTCTTCATATTGATAGTCAGCGTGATATTCCTACGTGTACGTTTCTAAGCGCCATAGATAATGCCAAACTTAGTGAAGATAACTTTGGTTATTATGATTACATCAATTCAAAGTTTGGATGCACGAAGTATGAAAACTCTACTACAAGTTGGTGGTTTGGAAACTAGAGTCGAAATAGACTTTCTTAACGTCCTTTCCAGGACTTTGCTTGGTTGGGTGTACAACTGTACGTCTTCACTGGAAAGAACTTATACCGCA
Organism: Paragorgia papillata; assembly: GCA_035771165.1. Taxonomy (NCBI): domain Eukaryota; kingdom Metazoa; phylum Cnidaria; class Anthozoa; order Scleralcyonacea; family Coralliidae; genus Paragorgia; species Paragorgia papillata. Next base: position 3,275,816 of record JAWNZC010000337.1, read on the forward strand.
TGCGACGAACCTAGTCCACTGACAAATTTCTTGACCAGTGTACAACTGGGGGTGTTACAATATTTAAGACAATAAAAATGCACTTATTTAACTACCACGTACTGTTTTCTTTGTCGGATGTTGTGAAAATGTAACGCTATAACGAATGTTTTGATAAATCTTAAAGGAACTATATACAAATCCAAAGCTACAACACTAAAAATTTACTCGACATAACAGTAAAATGCAATGTCGAACCAAGTAGTATAGGATTAGATAAAGTAGTATATGATTGTATAAAGTAGGATATGATTGAATAACGTAGTATAAGATTATATAAAGTAGTATAGGATTGGATAAAGGAGGTAGGATAGGATTGGATAAAGTAGAATAGGATTAGATAAAGTTGTATAGGATTGAATAAAGTAGTATAGAATTAGATAAAGTAGTATAGAATTAGATAAAGTAGTATAACGTATTCTACGCGGACACTTTAATACAACACTATTGTTACAACCACTTTTAAGTGGATACTCCTCTTCGGTGGAAACGGACACCTATCTTGGGTCCCAGTTAGTGCTGTAATTAATTGATTGTTTTTTATAGAATTATAGTGAAAACAAACTACGTATATATAAGTGAGTTTTGGTTCACGAAATGTTAGAGAGTGCTCAATACCATATATAGATAGAGCAAAATACAAAGCATGAAGTATAGTTACCTTAAAGTCTTCGCTACCAGAGATCCCGTTTAGGGTGAAACCTCTGGTAGCGAAGACTTTAAGGTAACTATACTTCATGCTTTAATATATATATATACGCAAAAAGCTGGTCACCACATGCGTACCCCTGCTGTGCAACCCCTTTGAACACCTCTGCGAGGTCCCAAAGGTGTCCGCTTAATCGGGGTTCGACTGTATATATACAAATGTACTTGTTTTTCAGATATAAATATTTAAAGTCGACGCAGGCACTTTCCGCGCTCAGCCTAGATAGGACTAAGATTAAAAGAGGAAACTGTTTTTCACGGTGAAGACGACATACTGATGTTTTCATAAGAGTATTTGCACGACATACTGATAATTTATTTTCATATCATATAATTAACCAGAACCGAGGCAGTAATTAAAAAGAAGAATATAATTTGAGTGGATTGAGTGGATAATAGAAACATCTGGCGTGTTAACAAACACCATTAAAAACAATTAAAATTTTTGCTTCAAAATGTAAATTGTTGTGAGACGGTTCATTTTTAATATGAAGCCGTTTTATACGATCGCAGCTATATCAAGTCATCGGTTGGCAAATTAACTGAGTCATGCATTTTCACAGACGTTTACAGAGCTCTATAACAGAAAAAAAGGTGGATTTATAATCTATAAGTTATAATTTTATTTTAGGAAACAGAAATAGTCCGACATAATTGGCATCACAATGTTACACGATTGTTAATTTGACAATGTTGAGTAAAATGTTCAAACAGATACAACAACTACTTATAACGTTGGACTTTTAAAACCGCCATTTCGCCGACTTCTAACCACTGCTTCATTATTGTACTCAAATTCATTAAATATTCACGATACCGTCAACTCTACAATGGAAATATATTAGTTAACACAAAATCATAATAACTGCAGTCTTAATAATTTATATTGGTCTATAGAACAGTGTCGCCAATTAAAACTTTCGATTCAATATGTCAACAATAAAAGACTGAAGCTAACTTTAGACGTGCTAGGTTTGTATGTCCAATTTGTCTTTAACCGTATTCTTCTTCGTACAATTTTGTTTTTAACCCTATCCTAAATAGAGTTAAAGACAAAATTGTACGAACAAACCTAGCACGTCTAAAGCTAGCTTTTATAGTCTTTTATTGTTTGGCCATTTTATTTTTTACACACGGAAGTGTTCCACATCACTAGGTATGAAAAGTCACAAAATTTCATTTATTGCATTTATTTTAAATACCCAAAAAGTTACAAAGCTTTAAATTCGTGATTCCTTCCCCCCCCCCCCCCCCCACACACACACACTCTGGGGGGCTCGGAAATTCTCGAAAAACTTTGCGAAATTTCGAAATGGTAAAATCGCAAAATCGCAACTGATCGCAAAATCGAAAAATTGCAAAATCGCGAAATTGCAAATTGCAAAATTGCAAAATTTCAAGATCGCATAATCGCGGTAAAACATAATAAAATAAAATAATCTTATGAACTTTGGAAAATTTTGAATAATTTTGAAAAACGTTAAAATATTTTATAACATTTAAAAAAATTTTAAATTGCGAAGTCTCAACTGATCGCAAAGTATTATTATTATTATTATTATTATTATTATTATTATTATTATTATTATTGATATGCTAGATAAGGTTGGTCTTGATAACAAGCACCAAATGTACTACGTAAGGAAAATGATGACTATAGCTATCAGAACTACGTATTACATTTTCTGCTGCCGAAATAAGGAATGGGGAAATCCCGAATTATTAGCTTTTTGAAATATTTGTATATAAATTTGCATGTTTTATTATATAGTCATTAGTTGTTATTATATATTATTAGTTGTGATTCAAGTAGACAATTGTAAATTACCTTAATAAGCGAGATTTATAATTGTATATGTAGAAAAGAAAAACATTTAATAAAGTTTCCATTATTATTATTATTATTATCATTATTATTATTATTATTATTATTATTATTATTATTATTATTATTATTATTATTATTATTAAAACTTTTTCAACGGTATTCTACCTAATGGTCCTCTACAGACATGTAGCTATTTGTCGCCGCATCACCAACCAAAATTAGGATTGGTAGGTGATACGGCGACAAACAACAACATGTTTACAAACATTGCAGCTAAATTTACTAACATGATCAACTTTGTGATTTAAGGCAATAAAGAATTTTAAAATTTTTTTCTTATATGAAATAACAGTGTGACTAGCAATATCCTTCAGATCATCAGGCAATGAGTTGAAAAGACTTGCACCACTGTACGAGAATTTAGACTTAGCAAACTCAGTTTTGATAGCAGGAATTTTCAGATTTGTTAGAGATAATCGTGTGTTGACACTGGATGTCTCGCAGCAGAAGGTAAACATATTTCTTATGTCACTAGGTACTGATGTTTTCAAGGTGTTAAACGTTAGCAGAATTTTCCTCATTTTAATGATGTTATGAATTGGAACCATTCAAGTTGGCGAAATAATTCAATGGAATGAGCTCTAGTATCCTGTTCAAGTATTAGTCTGGCTGCTCTTTTTTGTAGTAGTAATAAATCATTGAGTAACTCATTTCTTGCATTACCCCATATGGTACAACAGTATAACAAGTGAGGATAAATTAAAGAATAGTAGAATTGAATGCGAAAGCTAAGAGGAAGGCTTTGTCGGATTCTTTTAAACAAATAAAGTCTCGAATTAATCGTATTATAAATTAAATTAATTTGACAATCCCATTTTAAATTGCAGTCAAATGTAATACCAAGAAGTTTTGCTGTCTTTACCAACTCAATAACCATGTTATTAAGTTGCACCATAAGGGAAGAAGCAGCTTGAATATATTTTAATCGATTTCGTTTTCTTGGAATTTAGGATCATATTATTATAATTTGCCCATTGAGAAACATGATTTTAAGTCTAATTTTAGATTATTACTAGTGGTACTTTCATTATACCCATGCGTAAGAAGGGTAGAATCCTCAGCAAATAGAAATGGACTACATATCCCTAAAGTTAGTTTTAAAATTTTGAAAATTATTGAAAACGTTTAAAAATGAAAACTTGAAAAATTTTGAAAAATCGCAAAATTGAATAATTGAAAAATCGCAAAATTGAAAAATTGCAAAATTGTTTTGAAAACTCAAGTTTACTCTAGCAAATTCACGCATGCGCAAACGTTTGGGAGCGGTGTTGGGTATAGTAGCCAATCAGATTACAGAACATACCATTGTTAATAGAAACTAAACACGGTTTGGAAGCTCAACAAAAGTAATTGTTTTATGTTTTTGTTCAGGTTTATGGAAATTTGTGCACTTTCACGGTTACTGAACGTGTTGTGTTTTCTGTATAATGAAGCAATCATCCAATAGCAACGTTTGGGTTCAATCACTCAACCGTACTGTTTAAATGTTAATAAACCTAAAACAATGGATTTGTGCACCTTCATGTACCTTTGAACATGAATCGTAGCTCGATTGTTAACCGCTTTGAAGTTTGCCGGGTTTCCAAACCATGTTTATTTTCTATTGACTATGAGCAATGTTGCGCGTGCATCATTTTTCAAAAAAAACCCTGGAAACTCCACTCAAAGTAAACATACTGTTTAAAATCAACAAAGTATAGATACAGCTTCTGGATGTTTAATTTTGCTGTTGTTGGCTCACTAGCATGTCTCTTTGCCATTGCTTTATATGTGGGAAGCCTGCTAATTCCTTTGCAAAATGATGCGCGCGCAATACCCTGAAATTCGCCTATAGTACATACCAGAGACTGCGGTCCTTTTATGGAACAGTACAAAGTAAAGCAGTACGATGATTGGCGGGCAATACCAGAGCTAAGTAAAGAAGTACGGTGATTATGAGCGTTCTCTCGGAAATCGTTCGGAACTCTACGTTTTTCCTACGTTTTTCAAGAGCCGATAGCTCTTTTTCGTCGGACAAAAGGACCACAAGCTCTGGGTACGGGATCAGTTGTAATTAAATACTAAATGAATTTCCACATTGAAAATCATTTGGTAAATGTACAACAATGATAGGGTAAAAATGGATGAAAGTGGGAAATTTCCTGATCAGCAATCAAACTTGTGTAGTATAAATGTTATTTTATAAACTATAGTATACAAACATATGTTTATGTTGATAGATAATTAAAACATGAGTAGCTGTATTAGTCGAGAAAATTGAACGAAAAGCTTATGTAAATCAGGACGAATCTTTATCCGATTTAAAACATTGATTAAATATTCATTTTCTTTTGTTTTTCCTTCATGAATTATTAAAGAGTTGGATAAGAAGTGTATAACTGGCTGATTCTGCATCAAGACTCCAAACTACAAATTATTGTGCAAATTAACTTTTATTAATACAACTAGTTTTAGCCCAATTTATTCTAACCTACAGAATTCATTTATCCAAATGTATAACTGTCTTTTGGATAAAATTATCCAACAAAACTTTTTTTTTTACATTTTAAACCATATCGAATTAACAAATGTAGTAATAATCTTTTAAAAAATTCTTCAGTTGTTTGCGTATTTCAGGAAAAAAAGAACTTGTCGATGTCTAAAGCCATATTTTAATGCTGACCAGGTCTGATTTTCAGCTCAGATTTCTTTAAGGAATAGTAGAATCCCATCCAACTGTACCAAGAAACTCCATTTCCTCTTAAGCTGGTGTGTGGACCACTCTGATAATATAAACCATTCAAGCTGGAGTAATGACAAGCGTTGTACCACCAGGCAGCTGAAAAAAACCTAGCACAATTTCTTTCATAATCTTCGTCATTCTCCTTATCTTTAGTGCTAAACTTCATTCCATTGTGATAAAGAAGGGAGTCGCCTGCACTTGAATCCCCTGAAATAAAAAAAATAGTTTAATAGAACGAATCATCCCGTGGGGAGTATACTCTGGAAAGGTTTGGCTAAGGGTATGCCGCTGTGACCTAAAAATCCTGACCCTATCCCAGACCTAAAAAGGCGATTTTTCATACCCTACTCCGACCCGAATCTTTGCAGTTATTTACTAGCCTCCGCTGAACGACACATGGATTTGAAAAAGTCGTAGTCTGTCTTGTCGTGCATCGGCGCGAGCGTGATCGGCATCCATACCCTAACTCAGACCAAAATAGACATCCTATTCCAGATCAAAATAGACAATTTGTATACCCTATCCCAGACCCAGGAGTTCGACTAACCATACCTATAGGACGACACATACCCGTATCCTTATATATACGAGAGTACCCCGCCGGGCGTTTCATAGAGTATGCAAACTGCGACATGCATGCTAGATAGTTGAGAATGTTGACATTGGTCAGTCAAGCTTTGTAAACAAGTTAAATATTGAAAAAATGTACGACATGCACTTAGTTTAAAAATGATTTATAAAAAGTTACTAACTTGAAAATTTTCCAACACTCAGCCTATACTGGTTCTTTCATTCGATACGGAGAAGGTGCCGTACTCAGCGTAGCGCTTCTCATTTTTAAAGTTTCCAAGGTCAACTCTCAAGACGTATTTCTCTTTCTTTGTCATGCGGTGAATCTTTTCCAATCCAAGCCAGAACTCACCATTGAAATTACCAAATCCATATTTATAATCTGCCCAGTTACGATAGAAATTTTCACTTCCGTCTACACGTCTTTGAAAAACTGTCCAACCACCTCCATCAGTTGTCATGTCACATTTTACTTCAAAAGCGCCAAGACCATCTGGGTTGATTTTGTAGACGCCATTTGTCCTGGATCCTTTTTCCATCCATTCAGCACAACTTCTCGGCCCAAAATCTACAAAAAAATAATTTGATTAACATTTCTGCATATCTATACTGTATACAACACATGTCTAGTAGGTTTATGCCATGCCTACCTACATACATACATTTAGTCTACCAGTACTTTCTTGATTTGATAAAAACAAACTTGTGTTTCCCATTGTTCTTCCGCATTAGAACATAAACTGTTCTATATGAACAGGAATCTTGTGACATTTTTGGGGAGAATCGCAGCTCAGATTTACCATTATGTGGGGATCCGCAAATCATGTTGGGCGATAAGATTTCGAATAATTTCGATGTAATATCGTTCTCGCAAATTCGTTAAAAAAGCACTTTAAAATTTGCTATACTTACCGCAATTTCTGTTGTCCACTTTGACACCTGGTCGTACAACTCCTCTACAGTCAGTACAAGTTGACTCATCTCCGCCACAAACACCACACGCATCAACTTTTTTACCGCTATTTCGTATACCATCACATCCAAAACCTGAAAAGGACAGAAAAATAATTGATCTATAATTAATATTTTATCTATAATTAATATAATAACAAAGGATAAAGGACTGGGGGGTAGTCATCCTTACTCGCAGCCAATGGCTGAATTACGAAAAACGCAGATGAACGTGGCCGTGTTGAGGCATATCAAAGATGCTCCAGGCAGCCGCCACACGACACAGTTCATAGATGCACGGATCACAGCTAAGATGTAGGTGTTGGTCTTACGGATGGAAGAAAACCGGAGAACCCGGCGAGAAACCCTCGAAGCACAGGAGGGATCAACTACGAGTACGACTCTACTCACATAAGTTCAAAGCTCGACAACCGGTCTTTCCCAAGCGGTCACCCATCCAAGTACTAACCCCGTCTAACCGGGCTTAACGTTGTGGTGAGAGGCAGCGCGCTAACACCACACGCCACCCTAAGGCTAACGCCACCCGTGCTTTCCCGAAACAAAAGAGGTGAAGACTCTCAGACTGTAGTTTAACGCTATTCTGGCTTAAAAGTCTTTAATAGAATAGAATAGAATAAAACTTTATTTCACGATGGAAAAGACGTATTAACCAAAAAGGTTATCTAACATACGGCCCTCAAAATATAACAATAATTACAAAATGATATACTAAACAGAATATACTATATATATACATACAGGGAAAAAATAATGTTAAGTAGACTATATAGTTAAGTAGAAATACATTTACAATTCAATAGAAATTTACAGTAGTTAAGCAAAACAAATCTTCTAGATGGTCAATACATGTAAGTTTATCAAGAAAGTAATAACGGAGTTTGTTTTAGTGGTAGTTATTCTTAATATTGTAGGAGCATCAGTAGTACTTGCTGATGACATAGCGAGTTGCTTATATTTATTGTCTAACGAGTTAAAAAGAATCGAAGCACTGTAGAGAAATGTGCGCTTACCAAAATCAGTATGTGGGTATAAGGCAGCTTAAGATCATATAAACAGGCTCTAGTACGAGCATGTTGTTTATTGGCAGATAAAAAAATTAAACATAAGTTTAAAGGAAGGTGGAGCATCAGGGTTAAGTAATATATTGAATAGTAGCTTTGAACGTAGCTTGAAAAAGTTACTGGATAATATCAACATTCAACAGTAACGTTTTTGGCTATACGTTCAAAAAATTTTGAGCCATGAGAGTAGAGTTAAGTTATGTATTGATATGATAAACAAATAATACATATAGTTTAAACTTACTTATGAGTGATTTTTTCTGCCTCTCTTTGCGGTCGTTAATGGATTTAAATGTTGTTTGACCAATGTTTGCTTTCCCACTCACAGCAATATCAAACAGACATTCTTTATTGTCACCACATATTTTCTTTGCTTCTTGCTTCAAAGAAGATGTAGAAAATTGTAATGGCGCGTCAATAAAAATGGGAGTAAAGCTAAGATTCACGTAGTCATCATAATCTTTTCCAAGTCTGTACGTAAACAAGGTGTTATTTTTATCAACAATCCCTAAAAAATAAGAATCTTTATTTAGTGTTTACGTAAATCGTTGCTAATAAGCATAGATATTTTAATAAATGGTGTATGATGGCGTGTTGGATGGCATAATCTTTCCATGTTTTTTTGCTAATTATCGCGTGTGTCTTCATAAAAATGTTTAAAAAGATTATGGTAACTTTCAAAGTATGTTTACATGTATATCGAGTGAGTATAGTGGTCTAATTATAGTGGTCAAAATAAAAACTCAAACAGTCGACAGGTCTTGGGTTAACTGTCAAATTTATGTCAAATTTATGTATTTACTCACATTTCTGCCCAAATTGATAATGAAGTACTCTTGGACTGGAGTTAGTGTCGAGAAATTTGCCGTTTGGCAAAAGAAATTCTTTTTCTTTATTGTCATCCCAGTATCCCAGCAGTCCAGCTGTTTTACCTGCAAAGTAAGCGAAAAAATTAATAAATAATCTAAATAGCTTGGGAAAAAACCCCAAATTATAATGAAGCAGACACATGATTTAAGTGAGGCAAGGGTACATGCACAAGCTGTTAGCGTGCTGCCTCTCACCGCTCAAATTAAGGCCGGTCGAAAGGGGTCAGTACACGGATGGGTGATTACATTATTGGTGGTTTGCAATCAATCCCTTAAGATTCAGAAGACAAAGAAACGGCGGCCATGTTGGAGGAAAACATACTCCAAATACAATAGCTGCTAATCAGATTATTTTGTTAAAGTTTCTCCAACATGGCCGCCATGACGTCAAGTGCAAAGCAAGAACAGCTAGTTCATGCGATCAGTAGAGTTGTTGGTTCTCTCCTGTGCGTTGAGGGTGTTTCAGCGGGTTCTCCAGTATCTTCCCTCCGTAAAATGAACACCATGCATGCATAGTTCCCGCAGTTGTATCTACTAACTAGTTCTGTCAAGGGGTGAGGGAAATTGGGTTATCATGCAGTATCTAAATACTGTCATGTGTTACCTTCAATAAATAAAGTCGCTTACTTACTTACTTACTTACTTACTTACTTACTTACTTACTTACTTACTTACTTACTTACTTACTTACTTACTTTACTTACTTACTTACTTACTTACTTACTTACTTACTTACTTACTTACTTACTTACTTACTTACTTACTTACTTACTTACTTATTTACTTACTTACTTACTTACTTACTTACTTACTTACTTACTTACTTATTTGCGAATCCCTAACTCTCTTTACTAGACTGTTAGGTTTTCTTTAAATCGATATAAATATGATGTTCTAATTCGAATTACAATTTAAAGAAAACGCCAATATACTAATATATATAAATGTAAATATACCTTTGTAATCCACTGGAATTATAATTTCATACGCCAACATCTCTTCAGTTGCTGTAACATCAATATACACTCCCGAATTAAAGATGATGCTTAGTTTTGATCGATCCTGTCTTATTACAAAGACTCCAGTAAAATCCAGTCTGGTTTGTTCATCAAAATTCACCCGAGCTCCATTTACGAACACGTCCATTACTCGCCTGGAATTTAATTCGATCTGTAAGGTCAAAATTAATATTTTTGTGTGTCAACTTTTGAATTCTCCCAACACACTCTTGTGTGTGTGCATCAGACTATATAAACATGGGCCATTTTCTATTTAATATAGACACGACGACTATCTGCCATTTATCACGATACGCAGCAACTTCACTCATGTGTATCAAGTCATGTTCAAGTCACACCGTGTTTACTTACCTGAACAGTGTCGCTTCCTGTTTCCTTGACAACTAATGCCGTTAATGCTGTTGCCTTGGTTTTCTTTCCTTGGCTATCTTTTATGGGTTCCATTCTTCCTTGGAACGTGAAGTTTATATATTCGCTAATACTTAGAAGCACATATTCACCATGACCATTAAATGTATAAGACGTACCATCAAACGTCGCCAAATGTGGGTCACCATCTGTTACCGCTATATAAAATGGTTAGAGTGCATGAATGGTAAGATTAATGTCAAACCGGTGTATGAATCATTTTGTCTATAGAGTAGGGGCTGGAAGACGTTATCAGTTGTAGCTTGTAGGATCTGCAGACACACGCTGTCGCATGTGGTGTATCGCGAGTTAGAGTGAGGGCTTAGCCTAGGTGGAGGGATTTGAGAGGTATATGGGATTCCATTCTGAAGCTGGGGACATACAACAAGCGTCTAATTGAGATAAGACTTGATCCTCACTCGACTGACGTGAATATGAAACAAACACGTACAAACTACACACATTGACATTTAAATAATAATAAAAAAATTAAAACCCCCGACGGACGTCTGCATGAACTTCACCGACCGCCAAAACAATCACACCAAACTTTATTTATCTTTTTTTACCTATAGATGGAGGTACATATCTTGAACCATCATCGGAGGGCCGGTTTTCGTAATATTTTTCACATTGATTGGATAAACCACAGCACAGGAACCACGGTAAAACATCATGATAAAGATGTCTGATGTAGGATTGATCTGGACTAACGAAGTTAGGTGTTCCTCCTTCAAATGGACCAACTATGAGTCTTCCATTATCACCGTAACAACATTGCTGTCCGGAGCCTGAAGAACTAAATTAGAAAGTAATAGGACATTAATTGTTGAAATGAATTAATAGTAATGATGTTTTGTAATTTTATAATTCTTTTAAAATCAAGAGGATTTTTTAAGAAAATACTTGAACTTAAAGGCACAGCGTCAGGTATTAAATTACCGTTTAATTAATAGTTTTGCGCAAGACAAAAATTATATTTGTGTGCAAAGAATAGAAGAACTCGTTAGTGCATTTTCTTACGGACTATTTAGCCCAAGTTTTGACGTGTGTGATATTCACCATAATTTTAATCATGTGGACTTGAATTTGTCCGCGAACTTTTTCAAGTTTGCGGCATGGTGACACTGTGCCTTTAATAAAGAAGGCTTAATATAAATGTGTTGTATCGCAATATGTATAATACCTTAAAAAAACCTAAAATATAATTACTAAACTTTTTGGTAAGAAAATTAATACTACCTTGGTTGTGTAGATCGAAAGCATTGTTTATGGCCTGGGTGGAAAATTTGACTAAGGACATTTTTCACACTTTCATCCTTCTTGAATCTTGTCCTTTCAGCAGACATTGCTTGAAAACTTGTTGGACACGGTGGCAATGCAATTTCTATTAATTTATATATAAAGAAACAATGCAACGGAGTTTAACTGCATGAAGATCAAGGCATCAAGATTTTTACTGAAAGTGCCCGGAATGACATATAGATCTGCGCAGAGGTGGAAAAAGTTATTTTCTTTCTGGGAACCTGGGTCTAGGACTCAAAATTTTCTGCAAAATTTCCAATACAACATGGACAGAGCACCACCATAATTACTATACATTGTGTAAAGCAAAATATGTCGTTATTGTCTGATATGTGTAAACATAAAATCCAGCAATTTAGTAATATTTTCATCAGTCAGACTGTCAGAGTGTCACTACAGCATACCATTTACTGGCAGTTAGTGCACTTAGATTTATTTAGTTAATAATTGACAAAATGTTGCCTATCTTGTTAATGTTACCGTTGTTGGTTAATTTGTTGTCTTCTACGTGTTATCACGTTATGTATCTAATTTAACTACCTAAGAGACGTTATATAAAATCGTTCATGACTGTATAGATAGCTACTGTATATACATAGTTACATAATTTATAAAATTACAGTAAATACTGGTCTTAGCAATTAGTACTGTCAGAAAAGAAAATTAGGAACTACATATTCAGAACCTGTAGCAAATTCTGTGAAAGAACTGTAACTGTGATTTACGTATTCAATGGTATTTAATTAATAGAGTTGCACAACGTACAGTAAGTGTAATTTTTAAGTCCAATTTTTTTCAGTTAACCATTAAACCTTCAAAATTTTCTGTGAAAATTTGGACCCAAAAAAATTTCAAGTTCCGATACTTTCTCCACGTCTGGATCTGCGTATCCCCTCAATTGAAACTGAACTATAGTAAATTAATGAACTGTAAATTAGTCTTTGATTCTCTTAATGGCTCTGGTAAAATCTGTGACATTTTTAAGAACTATTTTGAAAAACTAGATCACTCCTACGAAACAAGAAATTATAAGCACTCTTTAAAACTTCCTAAAGTAAATACTATTATAAAATAACTTATAAAATAACATGTATGCTACGCAAGCGCTGATTGGTCAATACCCATGTTTGGATCAGGCTATCCCAGTGAACTCGATGTATCAGATTTTAACTTACATCGAATTCACTGGGCTATCCAAACACGGAAATTTGCAGCAATTTTGAGTGACACCTTATATAGACTTTAATCTAATTTTTTTAGTACTGACACAAATAAAATAGCATTGAAATTACTAAAATATTATTGGTAGGTATAGGTATGTATAAGGGCTTCAACATGGAAAAGTTTTAAATAAGCGAGGGCGAAGAACTAAATGTCCAATTACAAGCAAACAAATAAGTGCTTGAACGAATCTTAAAGTTAAAAAGCACCGTCTTTGAGTCTTTTTAAGGCAATAAAAAACAGCAACACTATGTTTATATAATGTGCAGAGAACTAAACCAAGCCTGAAATTGCTTTTGGCCCTGTTGTGTTCAAGAGCGAATCTAAACTCGCTAAAATATACAGTGGTTTGTACTTTAATATGGTATGGAAAGTACACGTTTTGAAAACGATATTAAAACGGAATAACATTCTGTTATACCTTTCATTTTCTTGCCTGATGAACTCACTTGGAAAAAGAAAAATACTTTGTCGATATGAAGTAAAATACCCAAGAGCTCTCGACATAAAATTCAAATCTGCTGATGAAAATCTTTTTCGGAAGCTTCAGTTTCAGGCTTTCAGCGGCTTTTTACGGCCAAGAATGTTTTTCTTATGTTTGCTCTGAAACCACGAGCCAAAGCGTTTTCCTAATAATATTCGCTGTTTTCGATGGTCAGAGTTCACTTCTTTATTGACATTCCCATCTTTAATGTTGAATTTGTCGGCAAAATAATTTTCGGATTACTTTCTTTCTCGTTTCGCTCGTCCGTGTCACAGAATAGAAATACAACCAGAAGTCCAACTCGCGTCGGAACCTTTGAAGTTTATGTCCTCGCGCATGTTGCCTCGCAAGTTCCCCCGGCAGTTTGGACCTTCGAAAGAAGGTTAAAACTGCAGGGGGAACTTGCCAGGATTGCGTAGGATGGCGTAGGACATTGCGTAGGATCGCGTAGTATGGCGTCGGATGGCGTAAAATATCGCGCCCGCGCATTGAAGAAATGCGGACAAGTTGTCACTCGAGTTCGACTTCTGGTTGTATTTCTATTCTGTGTCCGAGTCGATATATCCATGGTCCGAGTCGTTCGGCTCGTCATCAAGACGTTACAAGGCGAAACGTGATTGGTTGTTTATGAGTCTGGGGAAAAGTAGACGAAACGTGATTGGTAGTTGATGAATTTCGGGAGAATATGCATTCCTATCATAATTATTTTTTTCACAAAATCTGTTATTTTATTGTCGGTGTAGGTCGAAACCGTCGAATTACTTTTTATTTTCAAGCAGCTGTTAATTCTTTTTTAATAATTTACCTTTAGAAATTAAAATTGTTATCGTCACGGACACTATTAGTGCAAGCTGTGGGTGATTAGTATAGGTTAGTTACCGAACCCGAGGTAACTACTACTTAGTTCAAGATCACAGAGGTTGCCTAAAAAAACTGAGATACTGAGTTCGTTATCACAGAGTTTGTCTAAAAAAAGTCGCGATTATAAATCCTTTATCACATTCGTGACCATTGATTAACGCTTATTTTCCCAACCACGCATAAATCAAGTTAATTGCTCTGGTTTAATATATATATCAGCCCTGGGCAATTAACTTGCTTTAATTTATTATTGAGTCGGTTTTCTTTGTTCTTCCGAGATCTTTATATCGCATAAAGACCTTGAATAATAATTAGATACGAAATGAAGAAAAAAACAAGGAAAATCGTTGTCCAAGGTGGAAAAAATAGACAAAACTTTGTTGGAAAACCTCCTCGATAATAAATTAAGTCAGATAAACCCTCGTTCTCGGGATTTATCTATTACTTAGTTCACGATCACCTCGGTTTTCTTTGATGTACCGCGGTTGTTTATTTAGTATAGTTACCGAACCCGACGTAACTACGTAAGTTATTTACCCCGGGCCTTCGGCCCTCGGCACTCGGTAAATAACTTACGTAGTTACCTCGGGTTCAGTAACTAACCTATACTTATCGTGGTTGGGAGTAATTAGGGAGCTTAAGCAAACTATAGGACGACGACGGCTGTGTAAAGTTCAGTATCTAACAGAAACGTAGTATTGAATACGTAACGTATGTTTTTCGACATCCAAGGGCTAATAGAGTTCTAAAAGGATTTCGTTGCAAAGTTTGAAGTCAAACTCGACCAAGAGGTTTTGCCGTTTCACTACGTAACGTTGACCTAAAGACGTGAAAATGATCTGAATAACGTTGTACGTAGAACGGGAACGGCGTTAAGATTACTAGCTCTTGGGACTAAAAATTATTCATTTTCTTTCTTGTGTGCGGAAAATTCTATTGTATTAAGGACGTTGTCCTTGACGTTCGCGTTGTATTTGCTTAGGCTATATACTATAGAGCGTTTTCATCTGACGTCACGGCGGCCATATTGGTGTACCAAAACAATGAAATGGCGGCCATATTGGTGTACGGTATGGGAATTAGCTCTTTCTTATTCAAATATTTTGTATTGTTTCACCACCCCAATGGGGCCACCGATCACGTGAGTGAAAACGGTCTATAGGCTAAAATACTATAAATAAACAACCGCGGTACATCAAAGAAAACCGATGATCATGAATTTATATGATTGTCCTTTTCATTCTAATTTTTAATCGAGGAACGACGACATTTTTATATCTGATTTAGTAAACACAGGACCCTATTGATAACAGTACTTCTTCTACTGACAGGCTATCCTGTTTTTAAAAATTCGCTAATATTAATAATAATAATAATAATAATAATAATAATAATAATAATAATAATAATGGAAACTTTATTAAATGTATTTTTAGATAATATACAATTGTAAAATAATAATAATAATAATAATAATAATAATAATAATAATAATAATAATAATAATAATAATAATAATGGCTAACTGTTATATATATATATATATAAAATTATAGTTACACTAATATTACATTTTAAAAATAAATAGAAAGAAAAAAGACAAAAAAAAAAAAAAAATTTTTATATCTGATTTAGTAAACACAGGACCCTATTGATAACAGTACTTCTTCTACTGACAGGCTATCCTGTTTTTAAAAATTCGCTAATATTAATAATAATAATAATAATAATAATAATAATAATAATAATAATAATAATAATAATAATAATAATGGAAACTTTATTAAATGTATTTTTAGATAATATACAATTGTAAAATAATAATAATAATAATAATAATAATAATAATATAATAATAATAATAATAATAATAATAATAATGGCTAACTGTTATATATATATATATATAAAATTATAGTTACACTAATATTACATTTTAAAAATAAATAGAAAGAAAAAAGACAAAAAAAAAAAATAAATAAAAAAATAATAAATAAATAAATAAAAATAAATAAATAAAAAAAAAAATATTTAATTAAAAATTTACGTATAAGATAATCGACTTTCTACAATACTAAGTTCAATGTTCGTGTTCGTATTCGGACTTCGATGTGATGATGCTCTCGAGCCTCTGATACATGAAATAGCGGACCTAAGTAGAGCAAATGAGAGGGAGCATCGCATCCAGGCTAGAGTAGTGCTGTATTCCGTTTTTCGTTTCATGGCCAATAGTTCGGCTAACCGTTTGTATGCTATCGTTGTTTCTTTGCTGAGTCCTCCTGTTGTTGCAAAAACCAAAGGTGTAAAGGAGGCATGCTCGACTTCTCTAATCCTATCGCCGTATTCTCTCTTCTTTGCTTGTTCCTGTCTTCGGATAATAATAATAATAATAATAATAATAATAATAATAATAATAATAATAATAAAAATAATAATAATAATAATAATAATAATACTTTTTACATTGATTAAAAAAGATAATTTATATATAGAAATTATCTTTAGATTGTTTATATGCATGTGGTGGGTCCAAACTGAGACCCACGGCTGAATAAGCCATTTGCTCGATGACGTAAGATGGCGTTGGGAGACTACAACTACCAGAATGCTTCGCCAGTATTCTTGGGTTTCGGCTAAAAGGAATGACTCAAGGGGATTCGTTCAGTCCTTTCGCGGCTTTTCAAAAATATGTCGTCAAATATGTTCAGTAGCGGAAATGTCAAAATAGTCAATTTGTCGGAAATATTCGACAAAAATGGAAAATACAATCAAAATCCAACGCTTTACGGGCATTTGTCGGAATTTATGAAATTTGTCAGATATTTTTGAGACTTTGTCCCCCGACCTGAAAAAGTGAATTTCCGCCGCTGAATATGTTTTTCCAAAAAGCTAAGGGGAAAACCAGATTTCTGATTAGGGTTAGGCCTATATTGTGTTTAGGGTATATCGAAAATTGCTAAAATCTTGAGACTCATTGAAACTTGACGACATATTTTAGCCGAGAAAGGACTGGACGGGTCTTTTTGAGTCATCCCTTTCAACAGAAACCCTGGCAAAGCATTGTGGTAGTTGTAGTCACTCAACGCTATCGCACGTCAATGTGCAATAGTCTAGTCAGGTCGATCACAGAAAATGAAAATACAAATCAGACTTGAATACATACCTAGGAATTCACGGCTATCCTGGAAATACCAAGCATCACACGATAGTTTTTCGACCAACGGTGTTAGTAAAAATACTCTACTGTAAAGTTTCACGGTATTGAGCTTATGTAGAAGCATTTCTTTTGCCGTAGACAAAGAAGGAGCAATTCTTACAATAGCCACAGGTGTTTCATCATCAGAATTTGGACTAAATTAAAACAAAAAATGAAAAATGATTATTTAGAACAATTAATCAGTAATAATGCAATACCACATGCACTACATGTAACGTACGTACAACTTATCATGTCACTTTAACAACAACATCTCATATGCAAACGCTACCACTTAGGAGCACATATGACTATGAATTTGCAACCTTAGCCTCAGTGGTTCAATGGTTACAGCGTCTAACCGGTCATTAGAAGGTTGCAGGTTCGAACCCTGTTTGGGGTCTCAGAAATCTTTTCTGAGTAATTGAGCTTCATGAACGTCCACCGAACGTCTGTTACATATTACATGTTTACGTACAACCAGTGCTATGAGTAACTTCGTTTCAAGTAACTAGTTACATTTTTAAGTAACTGTTACTGAAACTAGTTACTTTTTCTGAAGAAGTAACTGTAACTATAACTAGTTACTTTTTTAAAGAACTGTAACTAGTTACAATATTTGGTTTAACAAGGTTTAGTTACTGATATTCAGTTGAGGATATCATTCGTTCTTGATAAAAATGGTTTTGATATAATAATAAAGGTACATTATGTACACATTTGACTATTTCTGCTTAGTGACAACTATATTTAGGCATTTAGCTGTAAAAACATAATTATGGTACTGGCATCTAAAAACCAGTAATTTCTTTGTTGATTCTAGTAACACGGACAAAGGAATGTAACTTTGTAACTAGTTACAAAATTTTTGAAGTAACTTTGTAACTGTAACTAGTTACTTTCTTTTCATTGTAACTTTTATCGGTAACTAGTTACTTTTCTAACGATGTAACTGTAACTGTAACTAGTTACAAAAATTATGTAACTTTTACAGCACTGCGTACAACTTATCATGTCAATAATAGTTATAGAGAGTAATAAAAAATAGAACATATTTAATTTGTCTAATTCAAAGCTCTATAAAACGTAAAACTTGAGCGAAAAACACGATGAAAACCTGCGTTTGGGATAAAGACCAATCTGGTTGGGAAAAAAAGAGTGTTTCTTGACGTTGAAACCAGGAACAATGAACAATTTATAAAATGTTCAAAAATATATAATTGTTTCAGACTTACACACTGTTTCTGCCAGAAAGTCCTGGCAAAGTGTCATCTACTGCTAATTTTAGACTGTAGTTGCCAGTATTAGGAATATTATTATGACTTTTAAAACTTTTTTCAAGGAGACGATTGTTAACTGAATCGAAAAGTAAGATCTCAATGTCAACTCTTGATGTATTTATTGCAGCTGGACGCCAGGTTAGCCGAGTAGACGACGATTTAGCCCATTCTTGAACGTGAAGTCCTTTCACATCTGGAGCATTTCTACCCAAAGGAACTGTTAGAAAAATGAAATTATAAAAACTAATTTAAACCTTTGTTTGTTCTAAATTGAAGTCTGTTATCGATTAAAATTATACTAGTGGGCCACTTGAACCCCTTGACTCACAAGCGCGCATGTAGACGCACTTTTAGTATTTTACTCTAGCTAACGCCAGACGATTTGGTAGCCAAGGGAAGACCTCTGGTAGTCAAGGGGTTAACCTATTACTGCCTAGGAATGTCTAAGATTTCTCCGTTTGACGGGTAAAATCGTCTAGCGTTAGACAGTCAGAGTAAAACAATAAAGGGGGCGTTTCTTGCCGATTCAGGCAAGAATGAGTTAACCGCTTGTTAACCCATTCCTGTGTATGATGTCAGAGGATTCTCCATTTGACGCGTAAAATCGTTAAGTTTGGCATTAAACAGAGTATAACAATAAAGGGATCCGGAACGTTTTTGCCACTTCAGGCAACAATGGGTTAACCACTTGTTAACCCATTGCTGTCTAGGCTGTCTGAGGATTCTCGATTTAACGAGTAAAATCGTCTAGCGTTAGACAAAATCTTAATATATAAATTGCATAATAGATCAACGCTGGACATGCCCAAATACTATTGTTTACATATATATATATAAATCTTTTATCACACTCATGCACACCATTGATTAATCTTACATGCATAAACGATTTATTAAAGGTCAACTAAACCTTTTGAAGTTATATTTTCTTCTGAATTTAAAATGTTATCATCTAACTTAGCAAAAGTAGCGAATGATATAATTTCGAGGTAAAGCAAAGAATTTATCAGCGAAGCCTTCTTATAGGTCCTCTTGAAGCATGACGTTTCTAGGATAATGGGTACTCCGTTGTCTTTGACGTCATACCGGTAAAACCCACCAATTCGTGGTTTTCATCTGGCGTCACGGCGGCCATATTGGTGCACAGAAACAATGAAATGGTGGCCATGTTGGTGCACAATCTTTATCCTATTGGAATTTAACTCTATTCTTATTCAAATATTTCGTATTGTTTCACCACCACAATGGGGCCACCGATCACGTGAGTGAAAACGATCTATCACCTTGTTGTTTGTTACCGGTATGACATCACAAGGTACTTGTACCAGTCTTTATTTAACTTAGACAGTTCATAAAAGTGAAACCGAGTGACTGTTTTCAATTATTTCTTCGGTTTTAGATTGAACTTTTCCGACTTAAACAGAAAAAAGAATAACCTGGAAACGTATGGTTGTCCAATTAAATTCAGTAAAATAAACATACTTACTTGATCTAAAACTGCCTTTAAAATTGAATGTCTTTCCGTTATCTACAGAAACTTCAACGGGGATTCGTCCAGTTTCATACAATGGAGGTGTAACGCAGAAAGCTTTGAATTTAGAAATATAAACTCCATCCGTCTGTATCCTTTTGTTGAAACGACATATAATGTTATTGCGTGGATTGAAGCATGGTCCACTAATGAAAATCTTAGTTCCTCCTAACTCTATGCCTGATCTGGGCGACAGCACCAGTTCCTCTAAAAGAATTAGGATGAATATTAAGATTGCATATTATATTTTTCATAAATCTTTAGCAGCAATTTTTCCATAGTTTTCTTGAAATATTTTACACTCACAAAATCCAGAAAAAAATATTTTTTTTAGTCTGATTTTGCTTTATTTTAACTCAAAATTAAATTTAAAATATTACATAATTCAATGTAGGACATTGGCAATAAAAATTAAGTTGAATTGTAATAGAAGATCTTTTGCAACTTTTTTGTATCTTTCTTCGTTTTTAAAATATTTCAGTTTGTTTGATATGTAAATTAGATGATCTATTACGCCAGGAGCAGGGTACAGTATTTTCATACTTTACAAAATCATTACACCTCTATGATTGCTCAACATAAAATGTTTAGTGTCACAAGGCGTTTTTATCTGCACAGTTTAAAGTTATTTCGTTAAACAAACTTAGAGATATAACTGATTTTGCTAGGTATGAAAATACTGTGCCCTGCTCCTGACGTCAGAGACCATCTAATTTACATATCAAACAAACTGGAATATCTTGAAAACGAAGAGAGATACAAAAAATTTGGAAAAGATCTGCTATTACAATTTTGCGAGTTCTTTCAAATTAGACAAACTTAATTTTCATTGCCAATGTCCTTTAAGTCAGTTAATAAGTCTGGAAAAGCCTAATTTAACCCTTTGACTACTAGACTTTTCCGCTTGACAAGTAAAATCGTCTGGCAATAGACAGAATGAAATAAAATTAGAAGGGTATCGTTCTGGTTGCTCTAGAAGTGAAAGAATTAAAAAAAAAGAAAATATACTGAACGATACTGAAAAAGATGGCGGCTGCATATTTAACCACAATGCTTTGCGACCTCAAATCAGCTCAAATAACGACTAAACATTGTTAATTATATGCTAAGATGAATTAAGTAAGCTAAGGATCGTTTTAAAGCCATATCTTTCAATAATTCTGCAAAAAAACAAATTATTTACTGCACGCAAATATTGTGTTCAAATGTACAAGTCGCCATCCTTTTCGGTACGGTTAATTGAGAACATTGTTGTAAGCACATAAAACTTACATACAAGTAAAGTCAATTTAAAAGTCCATTTCTTTCTGGGAGTTGGCCTTCTGGTTTCCAATGTTGATTTTACCGAAGCCAAATATTAACCAATCAAGACTAAACCGTCCCCCTATTGGTTGAAGCTTTCGCGCGCTTTTAGTATCCCTAATCGTGTTTTCATAAACAACTTCCTATAGTGGATACTTGGTAATACACACAAACCATGAAACCAAGCAACAGTTAATGATATTAGGTGCATGCTACTCCGAGTGACGAACCATACCGCGGGTAACCATACAAACCACACTCGGAGTAGCACCTATTATTATTCTCCACCTCGCTGTACATGTCCCACAATAATTATCCCACCTACAGTCGTTCTTACAATAAAAGGAAGAATATCATTGTGCATGCGACATTAAATGTTAAAAATTTTGACATCAGATTGAACTCCATACCATCAACAAAGTTACATCCTGGTCTTTTTATTATCTCGTCATCCACTTGAAAGATCCACTTCCCAGGAACACCGACATTGGATTTTGACGACACATTTAAGAGGTCTTGAGTAAATGATCCTGGAAGATTGTAATATTGATTACCATCCGTTCCAGCAATAAATCCAGCCTAGAAAGTAATCAATGTATAACACTTTGAGGCCTGGACCTCTCCCTGTGCTGAATAAAATCGTCTGGCGTTAGCCAGAGTAAACCTTAAAGACTCGTCGTCAGGCTTCAGCGTGTTAATACTGCTTCAAAAACTCATACATTAATATTTCATGAGGAAAACACAAAGGACATCAGTATGATGTTCGTGACTGATTTTATTTTGATAAACTATGCTACGGATTTACATAAACGTTAGCTTTGATTTTCTCGGCTTAAACAACGTTCAAAATTACTACGTCAGTGAGAACTCAATAAGTTGGTCGTTTTTTAAGCTATTCAAAACATTTACAGTACGTGTTTTATCAGATCTAAAACACTTGGCTATCACCTCGTCTTTCAACACTGCTGCTCGTGGTTTAAGTAGTGTTTTAGATCTGATAAAACACGTACTGAAATTTTTTTTAAATACAGTAGCTTCAAAAACGACCCATTTGGTAAGTTCATTGGCGTAGTAAGTTTGAAAAATAACGTTGTCTAAGACGAGAAAATCAAAGCTAAAATTTATGTAAATCAGGAGGTTTCTTTATCAGATATAAAACCACGGACATGGTACTGTTTTCCTTTGTGTTTTCCTCGTGAATTATTGAGTTTTTGAAATATTACATAAAAAGGCGGGTAGTGTTGGACATTTACTCGGCACCATGCAATTATGTAATATATGAATTTGTACTGTATATAAAACAAAATCAACGACGCGGTTTGGGGTAAGGAAAATTTTGGTGTGGGTTCAAATGGGAAAAGTCAAAAGTATTGTGTGTTCTACATATAAATATATACAGAAACTGGTTTTTAACCCGACGGTAGTTTCCTGTTTGACCAGTAAACTCGTCTGGCATTAGCTAGAGTAAAATCCATAAGACTTTAGAAAACTCTGAAGGCATGCAACGATAATGTAATTTAATATATGTAATTTGTGACATACTTGACCATAATATTGCTGAAGTATCCCTGGAATCTTTGTTGCCCATTAGATTTCGTCATCATAGTAAAATACAGAGAACAAATTAGACAACTGAATGACTATACTACCATAATAAACTTTCTATAATTCGACACTTTCAAAATAAGTCCAACAACAACAACCAACAACACTTACAATAACAACAACTATTGTAACAACAACAATATAAAACACCACCATCATCACCACCACCACCACCACCACCACCACCACCACCACCAACAACAACAACAACAACAACAATCAACAACAAAAACAACCAACACCAACAACCAACACCAACTGTACAACAACAACCAACAACCAACAACAACAACAACAACAACAACAACAACAACCAACAACAACAACAACAACAACAACAACCAACAAACAACAACCAACAACCAACAACCACCGTCCACCAACCAACAACAACAACAACAACAACAACAACAACAACAACAACAACAACAACAACAACAACAACAACAACAACAAACAACAACAACCACAACAACAACAACAACAACAACAACAACAACAACAACAACAACAACAACAACAACAACAACAACAACAACAACAACAACAACAACAACCAACAATTCAACCAACAACAACAACAACAACAACAACACGACTACCAACAACAACAACACCAACAACAACAACAACAACAACAACAACAACAACAACAACAACAACCACCAACACCTTCAGAAAATATATATATAGGAATGTGTATAAACTTCAGAATATAATGACATACCTTACCATGTGGAGAATCCTCTAGAGAGCTTAGGTCTATCCACTGAAGTTTATTGTAGTTAAAAATTGAGAACGAATTAATACCATCAGTAGCAATTACGACTTGAAATGTATTCGTTTTCTGCAAAATAAACGATATATAGCTTGCATTATGCAAATATCGCCAGTGGAAAGAACACTTTACTATAAAGTATTGTTCAAGATATTTCAAAATTAAGACAAACATTTCGTACAATATTTCATAAACTTAATTTATGGTGGTGCGGAGTTTTCGACCACTGAAAAAATCGTATTAAAATTTAAAATACGATATTATATAAGTTCAACAATAATAATTGCCCTCGCCCCATCCCTTTCTCCCTCCCCCTCTCTCTCTCCCTCTCTTTCTTTATCTCTCTCTACCTCCCCCTCTACCTCC